>CM046544.1:4022500-4290000 GCA_024713555.1 Spirodela polyrhiza | reverse complement strand
TACCTACCTAGACTGACACGTGGAAACAAAACAACACATCGCAGAAGAAAATGGGGCTCAAAAAGGCTCAAATTACCCATCTAGGCTGAGATGTGGAAGCCAAAGTAACACATGGCAGTAAAAAAAACTCAAATTCGCTAATTACCCATCTAGACTGACACGTGGAAGCCAACGTGGCAGTAGAAAATGGGGCTCAAAAAGGCTCAAATTCCCTGATTACCCACCTACTGCTGACTGATGAAACACTCTCTCTATGGCAGATTATCCATGAAGCAGTTGATCATGAGGGGTATTTAAGGCAATAGACACCCACTAAGAACTGTAGCGTTGGCAAGGTCTTTGCATCAAGAACACAGATATTGGTGGGATGATGAAATCAGTACAAGAACGATGAAATCTGATCGCATAATTGGGGAGAGTAGCGAATTATTAGCTCGTGATGTTCTTGGTATGTTAATTCATCCGTTGTGTTGATTATTGTAGGAAAGGATGATGATTTCTGAACATAAAGCAGGCGAAATCAGAGAGCGGGGTGATCCAGTCCTTGTTGGAATTTCCACATACAGATTGTGTGCTATGATGAAGCTGGGGGCGGAGAGAAGATGAGCACATTTCGGTTCACAATTCAGAGAAGCGATCGATGATTTGCGGGGAGGATGATGAACAAGGAAGCGAGAGTAGCGAGAGATTGTGAATAGGATACAAAAATCAAAGCACAGAGATATTACTCACATTGATAGTTGGGAAGGAGATGGAGCAGAGATTTGGAGGGGGGGAAGGAGGAAGGCGGCAGCCCCGATCTGCTCCTCCATGCGCATCTCTTCTAGGAGGAGAGGGTGATGTTGGAGAAGTCGAGCTGCTTGGCGATCTCCGCGAGCTGCTTCTTCACGCTCATGTCGATGAACTTGGATCCGGAGGAACCGTACCGGATGGTGAATCCGGCCACCAGGGAGGGGTCCAGCGTGGTCTTGATCCTCACGTTCTTCGCCTTCGTCAGCCGCTGAACGGACTTGGCGATCTGAGCGAGGTGCTGCGATTCCAGCGGCACCACGGAGGTCACCACCGCCACCTCCGTCCCGGTGAGGCGGTTGTAGCACTTCTCGAACTCCTTGGCGATCTCCTTCACCAACTCCGTCCTCTTCATCTCCACCAGGATGCTCAGGAAATTCGCGGTGTGCGGCTGCAGCGAGGACGTCTTGGCGATGTCGCCGACGAGCTCCAGCTTACTCTCCACTCTGACCGTCGGATTGGCGAAGTAATTGTAGACGGAGTCGTCGGAGAAGATCGTCGACAGCTTGTCCATGTCCGCGCTCGTCGCTTCCAGAGTGCCGTTGGCCTTGGCGACGTCGGTGAGCGCCGCCGCGTAGCTCCCCGCCGCCGTGTCCATCATCGTCGCCCCTCCACTGCGGCGGCGCCGCCTGACCGCGCTGATGACCGCCGCCCTGGAGAGGCGGAGCGCGCCTGGGATGACGGCGATGGACGACGTTGATCGGAGAGGGAGGGACCTCACGGCGGTGGAGATCGGCGCCGCCGCCCCCCTCACCGCCGGATTCCTTCCCTTCAGAGCCGCCGTCGACTGCTGCAGAGCCGCCGTCGCCGCCATCTCTGTCTCTCTCCTCTCTCTCTCTCTCTCTTCTCTCTTTCTCTCTCTGAAGAGGGCAAGACAGGAGGATAACGGGGAGGGAGAAGGGAGGAGGAAGAAGGGGTTAAATGGACGGTCCAGATTCTCCAATGTCTTTTATCGAACGGAGGAGGGAAGTCGATTTATCTCTCGACTCTGTGGTTCAAGACTCCCCCCCGTTGACCAACGATATCGCGCCACGTGTGAGGAGCTCCATCTTCTCCGACGGATCTCGGCCACGATTCGAGATAGGGGGGCGTCCCCATAGATCCCATATCGGATTTCCTTAACAGGTCCAAGATCCGAACACCGCAATTCCCGAATTACCGTTTAGAATCCGAAAGTAAGCCGGGCCCACTTTAACTGGGGTCGGCCCAGAAGTATCCAAACCCTCTGCGCGCGAAAACCACTCCCCTCTCTACCCCCCACTCTCTCTCTCTCTCTCTTTCTCTCGCTACCTCTCTTTCTATCTCTCTCTCGTTACCTCTCTCTCTCTCTCTCTCTCTCTCTCTCTCTCTCTCTCTCACCTCTCTCTCTCTCTCTCTCTCTCTCTCTCTACCTCTCTCTCTCTCTCTCTCTCTCTCTCTCTCTCACCTCTCACCTCTCTCTCTCTCTCTCTCTCTCTACCTCTCTCTCTCTCTCACTACCTCTCTCTCTCTCTCTCTCTCTCTCTCTCTCCTCATGTAAGCTCCGAGAGTGGTGACCTAGGAGAAGATCTCGGGATTTCCGTTTCTCTCGGGAGGTGATGGATTGACGGTGTGGGAGCCCCAATTTCGGAGACAGAGGTCCGGCGATTTCCTGTGATTCCGCCGCTTGATTCCAGGTGGTCCGATCAAACTTCCCTGGACTTGAGATTTCCGTCGTTGATCTCTGTCAATCGTTTTTTTTTTTCCCTTCTTTCTCGATCTGTCTCCTTCGGATTGCTCATCGTCCCTTCCTCCTGAGATTTTCTCGGACGTGCATTTCTGGCCGCATTCGGCTCTTTCCGTTTAATCTTCTTCTTCGATCTGCTCGAGCTTCCATTAGTCTGCAACGTCGCGATCCGTTTGCTCTCACAGATTGATTTCTATGCTGAGATCTCGATCAAGGTGAAATCTCCGGGAGCGAATATGTTTCCCGATCTCGGATTCCCTTATTAGGTAGCGGTTGAATCTTCAACAGCACTTCTCAAGATCAGATATAATTCCAGTTGTTCTTGTCACGGAAAGCGATCGGAATCCAGGGATGATCCATGTCTGCCTAGACGAAAAAATCTTGCTCATCGTCGAATCAGTGCGCAGGATAGAATCATCTGCTTGTGGCCAGAATCTCTTAACATCTGAGTTTGGATCTCGATCGATCTCCCTACTTTTTTATCTGGAGTTCTCGCATCTCGATTCTTCTTCCTCTGCAGACTGGACTCCCTTCCCATTGCATTTAGAGCTTTCCATCTCCCTCTGTTCCAGCCAGAATGGGGTATCCGACCGAGGATCATACCCGGGATGATGCAGAGGATGACTTCTCCTGCATGGTCAACTCCCTGGGAGCCATGAATGTAGATGAGGCTCGTCACCATGATCATCATCATCAGCAGCAGCAGCAGCCTGGTATTCTCTTGATCGAGGATTATTTCAAGAAACCAGATCCCGAGGAGGAGTGGGAGCAGATTTTTCAGGAAGAAGCAGAGCAAGAACAGATGGAGATGGCGGATTTCCAAGCAGACCAGGAGCAAGAAGGGAAGAAGATGGTGGTGGCTGCCCAAGAAGAACAGATGAAGAAGGAGATGATGGTTGACCAACGGGAGCAGATGAAGATGGCGGCGGAGCAAGTGGAAGAACGAATGGAGATGGCGGCTGCCCGGAAAGCACACCAGCTGATGAAGATGGCGGTTGCACGAGAAGGACGGCCATTGATGGCGATGGCGGCGGCGGCCCGGAGAGAGCAGCAAGAGGTGGAAGCCTGGGCGGCGGCGCCGCCAGCTGCCGTGACAACGACCACGGCGGAACAGAGGAGGAGGAGGCAGCTACGGATTGCCAAGAGGCGCGAAACGGCGGCCAGGAGGAAGGGCTAGCCGTTCCCATGTGGAAATCTTTCTTCCCTGCTTCTGGGAGAGTCCATCGCCATCCCTACAGCTGCTCTCAGACTAAGTTACTTTGGGAAATAGAGAGAGAAAGACAGCATATAGAGAGAAAGACAGCATATAGAGAGAGAGAGAGAGAGAGAGAGTTCCAGTCGATCGAAAAATTCGGTATCTGTTTATTCCCCCTCTCTCTCTCTCTCTCTCTCTCTCCCCACGCAGTACGGAAGCATCTGTAATATCCGAGGCATCTCCCCTTGCCCAGCCATTGTCGTCTGCTTCCTCCCTCCATAGAAAGAGAGAGAGAGAGAGACAGAGAGAGAGAGAGAGAGAGACAGGTAGAGGTAGAGAGAGAGAGAGAGAGAGAAAGAGGAGAGAGAGAGAGAGGGAGAGAGAGAGGGGTTCGTTCCTGTAGGTAATTCCTCTTCTTGGCTTTTCATTCCTGTTCTTGATTCTGTGAATCGGAGGCTCCGGCATTCTTGGGACGTGAAGAAATCTTGTTTTTCATTCGCGTCGAACACGCAGATCGAATTCCCGGGTTCTTGGAATGGGTTGACCTGACGTTTCTCTCTGAAAATGTCTGCGGCGGGCTCTCAGACGGAGCCCGCCGAATGGCGGCTGCAGGAATGGGCTTCTCCTCTGCGGCTGGCCCGCCAGCCCGAGGTCAGCGCCCCCCCGGGACCATCCCCGGCGTTGACAGCCGGCGGCGGCGGGGGGAGATGACTCTGGAGGAGTTCTTGGCCCGAGCTTGGGGCCCCCCGGCCATGGAGACGGGTCCCGTCACCGCCCCCCAAGAACTGGAACAGACGGCGACGGAGGAGACGCCCGAGAAGAAGACGAGTCGACCCACCAGGCAGGCGGTAAGAACTCTTCCCTTCTCTCTCTCTCTCTCTCTCTCTCTCTCTCCTCTGCTGCCGGAAGAAGAAGAAGAAGATGGGGAACCCTAATTAATTTTTATTTTTATTTTTGCGGTTTCTCCGCCTCGATTCGGTCCGGTTGGCCGTCTTTTCAAAGTTCTTGATGATCTGTTCTTTACAGATTTTTTTTTCAATTTTTTTATTCCTCTTTTGCTAGTAATGCATTATCTCTGTTGTTGTTGTCACAGGAGGAGGACGCAGGAGGGGTTGACTATGCTCCCCGGCGCAAGCTTCGGCGAACCCGCTCCCTTTGACCTCTGCACAGTTGACTTCCCCGATGTTCTCGTTGACTTCTGTGCACAACCTCTGTTCTTTCAGAGGGATAACTTGGAGCACTCTGGTTTTGGTCGTCGGCGGCCATGGTTTTCTTATCTTTCAGCTGCTTTCGGGTGACAGCAATTTTTAGCCTGAATATTAATTTATAATTAAATTAACAGTTCACATAATTATATTCCATTTTTAGTATGAAGATTATAACTCTGTAGCAGTACAAAATACCTTTTATACCGAGAATATTTCATATTAAATACAATTTTTAAAGGTAATTCAAAATATTATAAAAGCTATTGGCCTAGCCCATCAGTACCCTAAACGATGAACACACTATCACTGCAACAAAACACATAAATAGATGAGAGAGAGAGAGAGAGAGAGCGACAGAGAGAGAAATAGAGATAACCCATATGGAGCTCTCTTCTCTCTCGCTCTATCTCTCTTTCTTCTCTTTCTTCTCTCTCTCTCTCTCTCTCTCTCTCTCTCTATCTCTCTCTCCTCTCTCTCTCTCTCTCCGTCTCGAAAAAAGAAAAAAGTTTCAAGTTTCAGGGTCGATGAGTCTAAAGATTTGAGGAACCATAATCACCAGTTTATGATACCAACCAAGGAACAGTACTTGATATACAGAGAATAGAATTACAACGCCCAATTCTTCAATTTTTCATCGGATAATTTATATCCACAATAAACAGAGAAAAAAAAGGGACTCTAAAACAGAGGTGCCCTTCTGATCTTCAAACATAAATATAAAAGAAAAAAAATGATAGATCGGGCAAGATAAGTTATCCAGAAGACGAACAAAAAACAGCAGGAATAAAGGAAACCAACAAGAACAAAAAAATTATTCAGTTTGATGTATGTTAATCCCAAGCGTTGACCGAGTGTTTGAGGAGAAGGGACCAGGTATATATCCACAGGAAAAAAGAAAAAAAAAAAAAAAGACTGGACGGGATCTGTCCTCCTGTTTTAGTAGGATCAGGCATACCCAAAAAAAGGGGGGGGGGGATGGGGAACCTCCTGTGATTGGTCTTCTTCTTCCTATGCTATTATTGTACCTGTATATCTTCAGCTTCTTCCATCTATGTGAAACTTGTCAAAGCTCTCTTCAGAGGGCCAGCAAATGCCATGGCTGAAAGAAGGATGGAAGAGGGCGAAAGAGAGAGGATAAAATTAAAAAAAAAATTGGGAAGAGGATCAAGAAAATAAAAATAATAAAAGGACCCGAGCCCGAGTCTGTGGCTGACAAAAAAGGAGGCATATTTATATGAAAAAACCAGCAGAAAAGAAATCCCACCAAGTCCCACAAATATCATTTGTTGACGTTGGGTGAAGCAAAAATAGGAGGAAGAACAAGCCCAGGATCCCTTCTCATTCATGGAGACATCCATGAAGACCACCACCCCCTTTACAGAGACCCACTGGCATGGAACCAACGGCTTCGTTCTGCTTCATGCCATCTGCAAGCATGGTGTCAGGATGAGTGTCAAGAGAGCGGCTGGTAGGAGAGGCATGGCCCCCTTGGATGAGAATAGATTGGAGGGAGGAACACGAAAAGAACTCTTGCATACCTCCATTAAAATAAAAAAAAGCACTAGAAATGATAAAAAAAACTTATCAGAAAGTGTGAAATAAAAAATAAAAATGAGAAAAGAACGCCTTAAAAAAAAATAGAGAAAGCTAAAAATGGGCGTTTTTCCTTCTTCTTTTTTTCCCCAACATGAGGACTGCCAAATATAGGTCTGTCAGAATTTGACTGAGCATGCACTAAGTGGAAACTCGTACTTATAGAAACAAGGGCAGGCACTAAGTTTATGAATCTGCATACTGTCAATTCTGTAAGATCAGAAACTGCCATGAAGGCTGTCTGTCGCATGAATCTGTCACAGATCATAGAGTATGACAGTTGCCAGCTGAAGTTCTTCCTCTCTCATGTTATCCGAAGAGCAAATGTCAAATCTGACGCATCTGCCTTGCAAATCTCCAAGAGGCACCCTCGCTGTCCTTAGTTATTTTGTACCATGCCAAATAGCTTTCATCCAAATCCATTGGCTTTTCATCAAATGTTTTCCCAATTAGAAATAGCATAGGTCCTTAGACTGACAAATCAATGGATAAAAACAGTCCAATCAGAAATTCCCACTTAACATTATCATCGACGCTCCAGAATTGCTTGAAGAATGAAAAATTAAAAACGGGTGAAAAATTATTGGGGGAAAACCGACCATTCTTGCACGGAGGATGGAATTTGTACTAAACGAGACTAATTAAAAAATCCTACGAATTTGAGCCATTCTTACATCCTGTCCTAGAGCAGCTTCCATGTGGCATCTTATCTATTAACAAGAACCATTGATAATCACCTTCTTGACAAGCACCAGCCCAAAGCCGAAAAAAGATCAAAAACAGCAGCGATGCTAGAGGCTTTATATGGTAGAAGCATCATTCATGCTGGCCGCCTACTTTCCCAGTGTAAGATAAATTGCCTAAGACGGCACCACACATAGCCCCACTTTTAGACTCATCCGGCCGAATTTTAGCTCAAATGGCACCAGTGATCAAAGAATGTTTCATTCTTATTGAGGTATCCAAGGGACCGGATTCTCTTTTTCTCATGACGGACTCTTTACTAGTTTTCAAAGACTATCCAATGATGATTTTCCTGACCAAAGAGCCATTTTCTCATGACAGATTTTGAGGCACAGCAAGGACCTTGTTGTGTGGAAAATCTGGCTGTCCACTGCAGTAGATCTTTTTACTGCTATTGCTCATTGCCTGTGACCGTGGTATGACAAACACAATTTTCGGGCAAACGAGAAAAAAAATAAAGAAAATGAATCATAATATAAATAAATAAATATAAGAAAAGTTTTAGATGTTACCATGAATAGGATCCCATCCCATCATACGAACTGCCTGGCCGTCCCAGCGACGAACGTGCATACTCCAGTTCATGCAATCCCGCTGTCATCTGAGTCCTGTAAGCCCCAAGCAGTGAAGAACTGCCATCGTAACCAGGTAATCCCCCAACCAAGGCAGGAACTGGTGCCAATGGATTCAGAGCCGCACTCACTGCTGCTGGGTTCATCCCTACGGTCGCTGCCAGCAGAGAATTTCGACCCAGGAGTGCCGCATACACGGGGGCTGTGGGATTGTACAGGGAGAGGTTCTGAGCAGCAGCCACAGCAGCGAGGACTGGCTGAGGTGCAGCTCCGACCAACCCAGCCGTGGAGGGAGCAACTGCGGCACCACCTGCTGCGGTGGTGAACAGCTCCTTTACCTTGGCAGGCTCTGCTGCCCACTGACAGTGCAGCCGGTGCCCTTCGAACATCTTGTAAGGCTCTTCCAGCGCCCTTCGAGCTCCATCCTGCGATCTGTACACGAAAATGGCGTACCCCCGCGATCTGCCCGTCACCGCGTCGTATCCCACCGGCCCCGCCTCGATCTCCCCGAACTTGGCGAAGAATCCCTTCAGTTTATCTGCGTTCGCCTCAGCGTGCACATTGCTCACGTAGATCTTCCGTCCAGCGGTGTCGGCGTGCTGCCCCCCCGAGCCACCGGAGGAGGCCGCCGGCCCTACGGACGCGAGCTGGCAGTGCGCCATCCGACCGCCAATCTGCTTGTTCGGCTGCTCCAGCGCCTTGACGGCTCCCGATCTGGACTGAAACAGGACGAAGCCGTAGCCCTTGCACCGGCCGGTGGCCTTGTCCGCCACGACGTTGCATTCCTCTACGGGGCCGAACGAGGAGAAGACCTCGGAGAGGTTCTCCTTCGTCACATCCCACGGGAGGCCATGGATGAAGACCTTGCGGTGAGACACATCGCGCTCCGCCACTGCGCGGATGCGGGAATAGATCGCTGAATCAGCGATGGCGGCGTCGCAGAGGAATTCCACGAGCTGCTCCTTGGTGTAGGGCTCCAGGAGCCTCTGCACGTCGGGGACTTCCTCCCCCCCGGCCTCAGAGTCGGAGGAGGATGAGGAGTTGGGGCCGAAGAGAATGGGGTCCTTGGAATCGCGACGCCGCATCTGCTTCACGTCGGCCGCTCCCTTCTCCGCCTCCCCAGCGGGGGCGCCGCCGCCGCCGCCGGAGTTCGCCGCTCGGAGGAGCTTCCTCTTCTTCTTGGCGGCGCTCCTCCGGGCCCTCTGTGCCGGCGTCTTCGCCATGGTCAGCGAACTCCCTGGGACCTACTCGCTAGGGCTCACCACCCCAAAACCTCCGGAAGAGGAAAATCGAACGCGTAAATGGGCCGCCGCTGGCCTGATTACCCGGCCCGAACCGACCCTGAACGACTCCACCCGATTGAGCGTAGCCGATCCGACCCGGCGTTCCTCGGCTGGCAAATACGGAAACCATGCCCAAATATGGGAAGCGTCCATCTGCCCAGGAACCTTTTGGCACAACTCGAGCACGGCCCATAAAATAGATTAAGGCCCAGCCCAGAAAAGAATTCAGGCCCAACCACCCCAGACAAATCTCTCTCTCTCTGCAAGCTTCTCTTCCGTTGCCACTGTCGCACGATCCTCCTTTGCCGTGCATCCTCTTTGACCTAAACTTAGATCTAAGTTCAGTCCAAACACGATTTAGTTAGAAATAGGAAAACTTTGACTTCACCTATGACCTATGACCTATCTAAATTTAAACATGTGTATTTATTTACCTTTATCTTTAAGATAATTGATTTTTTAAGCATAAAAAGTTAATTTAAATACTAAAACATTTAATTATATATCATTATATTAAATTTAAAAATATAAAAAAGTAAGCATTGTTAGAGGAGTGTGTGGCGGCAGAAGAACATGTGATGTTGGAAGAGTAGTGTGTGGTGACGAAGGAGCACGATGATGGAGGATCCTACAGTTTGATCATATGGATTGCGATTAATGCATGTAAAGTTAGGCAGCCTAAATTAGTGTTCTTATTTTTTTGTTGTACTATCAAAGTTATTTTTCTTGGGGACTATTGGCGTCTCCTCTTGCTTAGACATTTTTTCTCATCTATTTCAATGAAATTTTCTTCCATCTTAATGAATGATCGGTAAGGAATGACCATGTAAACAACTATTTTGGGGGAAAATAGAGAAAAATTTTAATTTAACATTGAGTTTTGATTTGAGCTGTCAGATTTTGGGTATCAATTGGCAGGATATCCTAGCTTCCTGCTTGGAGTGATGCTATAATTTGGGTGCTCTCTTTCTTGGATCCTGATCCAAAATGCATATCACTTTATTTTCGTATAAAATTATATAGAATACTGCATTTTTTTTAGGTTAAATTTTATGATTGCGAAATCTGAGTTCTTAATTAGGTGTTTGCAAATATAAGAGTGAATCCAGAACCCTTTTTTCAACAGATAGAAAACTAAGATCATTACGTCAAACGGCACATTTTTTTGTTACTTTGGGCAAGATTTCAGTTTTCCGAGTTGCTCCTATGTATATATATATGTATGAAATAAGAAATATTTGATGAATATAGTTCTTGACGAATCAAATGGCCTTCTAGTTAAAAATAGTTGCACAGGATTCAGGCCCATCCCAGTTCTCTCTCTCTCTCTCTCTCTCTCTCTCTAGAGCCCCATAGATGCAGTAAAAAAAAAAAAGCCCTAAAACAAGCATCGAGGAGTAAGTACCCAAGAATTTCCAAAAAAAAAGGGGGCAGGCGGAGATGGTAATTTCCAGAAGAAGAAATGGAAGAGGAATAGGGACAGCAGTACCATACCCGCGTCGGCAAGGCCTGGTGCGGCGGGGGGGGGGGCTCTCACATGTCGATGACGCGGGAGAGCTTCTGGATGCGGTTGAGGAGGAAGTCCCCCTGCTTGATGGTCGCCTGGTACAGCGCGTTCTTCGCGTCCGGCCTGTTCGTCTCCAGCACCCCCGCCACCTTGTCGATCTTGCAGTGCAGCTTCCCCGCCGCGATGAACCGGGACAGCTCCCTGATCGCCGAAAAAAACATAAAAAAAAAAGATCAAACAAGCCCCACACGCCGATCATTTTTAATCGCGGATCATATACAGGAAACGTGGGGGGAATCGTTTTGACTTTTCCTCCCGCATCTCCTCGCGTGCCAGCTGCCCCCTTTGACTTTGCCATGCTCCCTCCCATGCCGCATCGGAGGGAGGGCAAGGACCGGGGAAAGATCGGAACTTACAGGTCGATAAAGTCAACGCTGACCCCAAAGGCTCTCGCCATTGCTTCCATGGTGACGCTCTTGTAGGATTCCAGGAACTGGGAGTAGACCACGGTGCGGACCTCCCTCATGTAATATCGGAAGTGGGGTTGAAGATAGCGATCCAGCTTTATTTGCTTGGTCAAACCAGCTGAGATCATTCAATATGAACAAACAAAAGTCAAACATGCAAGGCCTCCTCTATACATTTAGAAAGAGAATCATGAACTCGAAATCCCAGGCGATATATCCCAAAAAATTACAAAACTCAATGGTGGTAAATCATGCAATAAAAAAATGACGATATGGATGCCACTCATCTGATAAAATAACTGACTGCATTCCATTCCTGTGTTTACGGAGGCTGCGTTGACTAATTGACGACAGTTCTTAGGGTTTATCCGAATGAGGGGTCAACGGCCCTTTGATAGATACATGGAGGTCAACGAGACCATTTACCTGTGAAACCTTTCGCTAAGAGTTGGCATATATGATAGATGAATCCAGCAACTGAAATGATGGATTCATGGCGAGGTCAACGCAGAAATTGGAACTGCAGCAGAAATAACGCCGGCGATTGAAGACTGAAGAAGTTAATTATATAGAGAGATAATGAAAGGAGTGAAGTTGGAAGGGGGGTGTCAAGAGAGAGAGAGAGAGAGAGAGAGAGGGATGGAGGATGAAGCATCAGAACATTTTCCCCTGAAATTTTTGGGGAAAAAAGAAAAGAAAATCAACTGAAATAAGTAGAAAGCTGTCAAACCCAAGATCATGACTCATAAACAGAGGTGACTGATGACATTCTGTTGGGGAAATTTCTTATGGAACCTGCTAGCTGCAGATGCTAAAAATGGTCAAATACTTGATTTCCTCTGTTTTTTTTTCACTTGAGACAATTAGGCAGCCATCCATGGGGACACACCATGAGCTGCAAATGATGTTTCGCATCAGTCACAGCCAGTACCTCCATTGATAGGCCGCACCACATCTCCTATGAATGATAGAGACCATGACAACCCAGGGGACGAGACAGAACTAGCAATTAAATATATGGTTTTTTCATAAAGTTGCTTTCCGAAGATGGATCTGGGTACCTTCCTTTTTTTACTTTCTAGTCGTTTATGAGCAGGCCAAGCCTGATACATAAGTTTAACGATTAGTTGCCTGTCCAATGCAACCCATAGAAATACATCTTCCTCGAGGAGATCATTCTAGAGCCATAGGGATTCAGAGAATAGAAAGTAATTGTATAGACTATGTACAAAAAATCGAAATTAAAACAGGAAATAGACAGAAAGTTGCTGGTGGAGAACACCTCAACCTGCTTATGATGTGGTCGGGTAAAGAGCGTGGCATTCCAATTATTACACACACACATTGAAGATTTTATATTTTCATATCAGATTTGGGATAGCCAAGCAAACTTTTCTTGTCCATCAATCACATACTTTCACCTTTCTTCTGCTTATGATTAGGTTTTAGTGTAGTTACTGACACTCCTGCTGTCCTGTAAGACTTTAATCTTCGAATCTAACAGTTCTTAGGACTACTATTGTTAAATTTCCTCGGTAATAACAAATCAATCAGGAACAATACTAAAAGGAACAACAGCGAATCGTGCGATCCAGGAACTCTGTCGGCTTTCAAAAATGATAAACAAGAGAGCCATCCAACCCTTTGACTGCTCGACGCAAGAAATATTTGCAACAATGAATTCACCGTATTATCCAGTTTCAAAGAAAGGAAGAGACGACGTAATGCCCCAAAAAATGACCACTTACAGAATGCTGAAAAGAATGACTTGTACTGGCACCCATGGAGGGAGTTCAGAAACTCAGAAAGATGCGGTATTTTGCTGATCACTGCCAGGATCTCAGGAGCATCCACTACCTACAATGTGATGAGCAAAACAAATTATATAACCAAAAAATAATGAAAAAAATAAAGATAAAGAAAGTGGGTACCTTCTGTTTTAGGGAAACTCTATCCAGTGATATGACACTTGCAAGAACCGTATAGAAAATGAATGTATCATAAGGAAAGAGCTCGTATGTAGTGAAGGTAGAGATGGAATCCAAAAACAGATCTGCAGCTTTCTTAAAATTTCTGGTAGACAAGCAGAAAAGCCCTTCATACACTTTTAACCGATTCTTCCTTTCCCAATCGCCGCCCTCCTCGAATAAACTGGCAGTTATTCAAAAATTTTGAGTTTCATGGAAAGAATGCATAATGTACTTGATACGGAGGATGAAGGTTTCATTTAGGAAATTTTATCTTACTTCTTAGCCTTGTCAATGCATTTCGAGATGAGATCAAAGTCCATGTAAAAAAAACCGTGCTGCAGTGAGTAAAACACCAAGTCCATTTTCTGACCCACAGCAACTGTTTTACTTTCTGTTACTTTGAGCTGTTCCAGAGCCTTCTCCTGCATTCGGAAGGAATTTCTCAGTTGAAAAATTACCAAGGAAACCATAAATATGAGAAGATGTTTGGATGGAAGATAGATTTACCTTGTCACCAATCTTGATGAAAAACAAAGATTTTGCAAGATGAGCTTCACGGACTTCACTTTCACCAAGGTTCTCTTCAGCATCAGCAATTCTGTATAACGGAGGAAATACATGAATGGTCTAACTAAATGAAAATTGAACATAACAAAGCCAGTGTACATTTTTTAAAGGTGTTTTTTCGCATGAAAGGTCGTAAAACTTTAAATACACTATATTGATAACAAAGCTCCCTCGTCTTCCTGGTTCTCTCCTGAGCGGGTTATCAGGGCACCGCGATCCAATTCTTCATTGAGGTATTTCTACTGCCTTACTAAGGTGAGTTATCCACAACGTATCCCCCTAAGCGTCTTCATTGATACTGAAATGACATATTAGCATTCTTTCCGTGCATTACTACCCAAGCTTTGGTCTCCCTTCAAGACCCAATGTTCTGACAATACGTGAGCACCCCTTATTATACCCCGCCCATTGCGTCAACACATGTGATAAGGTTGATGACAGTCACAACCATCAGCAGGGCTGCCAATGTTGTCGATAGTCAAGCTAAAAGGAATAGATAAAGACAACTTTTAGAAATTTAACCATCAAGTAATCGTGAAGGGAAGAGTTTTGAAAAGTTTGAAAAGAGAAATAAGAATGACTCCAAAACAGGTCAAACTGCTATTATCTACAGGCTTAACAACTGCATTCATTTCGTGTGGCAGATTCATTCATGGAAAAAAATAGATGACTGTATAAAAAAACACTGCAAAAAAAAAAGAAACTTGATGAAAAAACCCACAAGCTGGAGAGTGCTGGCATAACTTTCAGGTAAAAATCGATCATAACAATGTTCATATTGTTATACCTCATTGCACAGGACATAACTTTCAGGAAGAGGATCGTAACCCTATGTTTAACGAGAAGCTACACTATTAGTTGCATTACCAAAGTGGAAGTATACCGCAGTAATCATGATACGTCATCAGCATTCGACAAAGAAGGTGATCTAACGGGTAGGTCATAGTTAATTAACGTATAACCTCATATCTCATTAATGCCAATAGCATAATCAATGAACTAGGGCTTTTCTATTTGTCGCAAGATAAAACTACACCGCAGGAAGAAAATTCAGGCAACGATTTTTTTTCCAGAACTGTTTGACTAAGTGAAAGTTCAGATTATCAGATCAGCATATCCTGCGGAGAATGACACTTTTGAAGTTTTCTCTGTCGTCCTCTTTCATCTCAGTTTCTGAAAAAATGCTATTTCCACAACTGCAGATCTAAGAAACCCCAGGGCAGAGAATAGATAGCAAGTTCGCAGAATGAGCAATAACTCACTTTTCGTCGAGCTTCTTAATCTCCTCATCGATTCTCCTGCGCATCGACTCCAGGACCTCCGCATCCAAAGGCAGGACCGATTTCGCAGCTAGCGACTCGTACAATGAAGCCATGTCTACGAGAGCAGACGAGACGGTCCAATCAGGCCACGAAGCTAAAAAAAGGAGGACGGAGACATGTGTCGGATAGAAATGGGGGAGGAATGCATACCATCGGCCTTGATGAACGCCAGCGCCTCCTCCCGGAGGCGGACCTTCTCGATGTCATCGACGTCGGGGTGCGTGAGGAGAAACAGCTTGTGAGCGAGGACCAGCAGGGGCTGCTGCTCCTGCTGATCGCCATCTTGCGCCTCCATATCCACCAGTCTTCGTTTTCCTCCTGGTGCCTCGTCCCCTTTTTGCTATACTCAGGCGCCCCACTGCTCGCGCCTGCTGGTTAAAGCTTGGGCTGCAAGCAGAATGATTATTAAATGATTTAGGAAAATTAAAGTTCTCAACCTAAACGGTCTGGGTGGTGTAGTCGGTTATCACGCTAGTCTCACACACTAGAGGTCCCCGGTTCGAACCCGGGCTCAGACACAACTACACGCCTTTTTATTTAAATTAAACCCAACCAATTCTCTTCAAGCCCGTTTTTCCCCCAGTATATTAATATACGGCCCTGAACCCATGTTATATTATATCTACACCCCTACTTCACCCTCCCTCACTCTCTCTCTCTCTCTGACCCTTTCATCAGGAAAGGGCGGGGAGCGCTTCTGTTGGTTTTTAAAATTTCCTGTGAGCTACCGCTCTCGCAGTTGATGGCCTCCCGCCTAGCACCATCCGGTGGGGGGTGGTAGGGAGGAAGCAGGAGGCCGCTGCCGATCGGCCTGGATCTGTCCTCCGAGTTGCTTTCGTTCTCAGAGGCGGATTGGTGAGGAATCGGAGATCTCATGGGGAGGGACCGACATCGGAACCGGCCGAGTAGCTTCTCGGTAAGTTTGATTTCCCTTCCTCGGTGGATCTGGCCGCAGCCTCGCGTCTCGTCTCTCTGCCGATTGGCAAAGTTTGGGAGTCCCTCGGCGATTCTTCTTTCGTCTGGTCCGGTGTCAAATGCATCTCCAGCTCGTTTTCTTCTCTGTTCTCTGTTTGTTCCGTCCATTGATGCGGAGCCGGAGAGATCATCATCTTTGCCGTGGGATTCTAAGCTTGTTCTCGTTCTTGGCGCGCCTTCTGAGTGATCCAATCCATCGAGGTAAGATGCACAAGTGGAGTTGCCGAATTTCCAGCAAGTTCCAGGCAGGCAAGGCCGTAAGGAACTAAGCTGCGTATTGCTTCTTCTACTTCTGTGATCATCCTGCTTCGAACCGTGCCGTATGATCATTTCAGGAAAGAAAACGGATTCTCTGCCATTCGTAGAAGCCGTTGCAGCACAGCGCAGAAAGCCTCTCGTCGACGGTTTCGGCGAACGGATTTATGGTTAGACTGGGGGACCATCCTCTATGGATATTCCGCAACCGAGAATTCAATTAGTCGAAGATTTATTCAAATCATTTTTTACATCTTTATTTCGAATGTTCGTTGACGAACCTCGTTGACTTTTCGCAAAATTCATCGTCCTTTTCTTATTCGCTATGATTATGTCAGTGACTAACGTTTTACATTCGCTCGTACTATTTTTCTCTCAAGTAATGTTTCTGGAGTCCTCGTCAGCGCCAACCACCCGTCGCTTTCCTTTCTGACACCGCGATCACCCGCGGTCTCCAGCAAGAAACTGGCGGTCGATGTCAACGGCTGGACCTACGTGAATCTAACGCAGAGTTGACCTCCAAGACCACTAGTAAATTATCCTTTAGATTGTTTTTTCAAAAAATATATTTTTTTCATTCCCCGGACTCAATAATTACCATTTTATTATTTGTTGACCGCTCCGCCTGATTAATTATTACTAACATATAATCCCATATAAAAATATTAAATTACAATGATCATCATATTTTGATCTCTCTCTCTCTAAAAATATTTTTCTCTCTCTCATTCATCTCCTTTTTCCACGCAGCCTCTCGGTGACCGGTCTCCGTCAGTTCGCTGCCGAGTCGCGTTTCTCACATGACGATGGGCCCCACCCCGGTCCGACGCCCCCCGGACCGGCCCGTTTGAGGCCTTTTGTTTATTTTGCCACGTGCCTGCCTCGCTGTCCCCCGACGTAAGAACCTCTCTCTCTCTCTCTCTATCTCTCTCTCTTTCTATCTCTCTATCCTCATTTTTCCACTCAGGGGGACTCCTGTTCCATCATCTATGTGGGCGAGGCCTGCATTGTCTAACGGTCATCTGTGGCGGATAGTGGGTATCCGTTTAGAGGGCCGGCCGCGGGGGAAGGGGTGGGGAGGGGAGCAGGTTTGACGGCGTGATGCTCACTGTTGTGACGTCTCAGCGGATGTCTGGGAAATAATTTGTCACCAGCCTAGGGGCCGGAGATCGGGAGAGGGAAGGTGTGGGGGAGGGGGGAAGATCTCGAGGGGTGGGGAGACATTCCGGCCGCCTCTTGCGGTCTCCGTTCCCCTCTTTGCTCATCCGCATCATTGCGGAAGGCCCACGAACAAGGAGCACCACTGGTGTTCTTGTTTCCGTTTCATCCTTAGTCAAGCTGCCCCCGCGGGGAGACCTATCTGCGGGTTGACGGCGAGAATCTGTGGTTTTCTGGCTCGATTGGGGCTGGAGATTTGACATCATTGACAGATCTGTGGCGCGATGCCGACCGCAGGTACCTGTTTCGACCTGATTTTTTCGCCTTCGGGATTGTTTCTGGGTTTTCTATCTTTCCGCCTCCGTTTTGTGGATGCATTGTTTTAAATTATCTTCAGAATGCCGCGACCATCTATGTATCTGGTCTCTTCAAAATGGGGCAGCATGTGTTTTGGTTTTGGTCTTTTTACCATTAATGTTGTGTCGTGTCTTAGGGCTCGTGTTGTTTCTTCCGTAGCTCCTATGTTTCGTGGATAATTTATGCCATCTGCGTTTCGCCACTGTTTCTCTGTTTGCATAATAATCTGTGGGTATTTGAGTATTTATGACGATTCTGTATCAGTTTGTTACTCTTACTTCCCAATAAACGATTGTTTCAAGACCTTTACCTTATTCTCGCCATCTCTATCCATTCTAACTGCTCCACTGTTTTGTGAGACTTTCTATTTTCTCTACGAGTTTTTTCAGCGTCGGTCATTCATTTTGAAAATGATCTAAATGACGGTATCTTCAACTTAACCTTTTCTCTTCTGAAGTTTTTCTGTTTTCGGGTGTTGTTCTTTTTGTTCTTTGTTTTAGTAACCCATTCAACAACATCCACTTTGGTATTTTAACAATGTTATGTAGGTATTGTCATTGGAGTATTAAATGAGAAGTATAGGCAGTTCTGAATTACCATCGCGCTAAGGCAGCATGTTGAAAACAACTAAACGTGATGAGTAACTGAAATATGTCTATTATGTTCTTCTTTGTGGTGATATTCCTACGTTATTGAGGATCTCCCACAGAACGTGCCTAACGCTTTCGCTTTGTCATTTTCACATTTCGCTGTTTTGCCCTGCCTTTAGGCTCTCTCTCTTTGCTGAAAAATTAATTATACACATGGAACGGCAAAAGAAAAATAGAAATAGTAAAGTGGAGGGATGGATAACAATGAGAAGGTAAGAGAGAAGAGTTAGAAAGAATGAATGACAGAGACAGTGAAAGAGGAAAAAGGAAATGCTTATGGTTGCATTTGATCAACGCCATGAGCCACAACCCTGTATTTAGAAGTAGATAACCCATGTAATTGATCTTTCGTGCTAAGCATGGCAATGTGACATGAAAAGCTTCTAATTCCGTTTCTGCCTGCCAAGAACCCCTAGAATTCACTGTGTTGGTTTGTAATGTTCAAAACTATATTTTGATTCAAAATGTTAACATTCTGCAGATGAGACTGAGCGTGATGCAATGGAAGTAGACATTCCACATTCTCTCTCCATGAGAACAACTCGTAGAACTGATCGGAGTGAACCGAAACAAAGTAATGATGTTAAAGGTAATAAACATAGGAGGAATGTTGAAAAGGTTGAATGAATTTTACTTTTCATTATCAGGAGTGCCTTTCATGTTTTTGTTGTTCTTACGTTCTTCTGATTTAGGTGATGGCCCCTTTTCCCCGAGGAGGCTTTCTCAAGACCCTTGGAGGATGATTTGGAGAAGGGGGTTCATACGTTTGGTCTTTGTCTCAGCCATTATTTGGATACTGCTCATGCTTATTGCATTGTTATTTCATGTCTGGACGTGCCAATCTACTTCTGCTTCTCCTTCTGGTATGCTTTCGCTTTCATGCATTTTTTCTTTTTAAATTTCTGATAGATGATGAAAGAGTGAACGTCCCTTATTTATTTCTATTTTACGTCAGACAACGTATGCCCTCTTCCCGAGCAATATGCTTTCCACTAATAGCCGGATTACTGCGTGGTATTTAGTTTGAAACATTACTTGAAGTTCTGGTGCCACGGGTCCTCATTATTCAATTATTTGATCCTCTATCCAGCCGTTGTTCATACATTTGTAGACAATGCATAATATCTCCTAATCTTCTTCGATCATCTGTTTAAGCGAAGTCTTTCATCTGATTCACCATGGGCTGATCCTTTAATAAATCAATCGAGTTTGAGTGCCATGGCCGTGTGGACTGAAACATCTTATGCTTCTGTACAGCTGTTTGTAGAAGGCACACCAAGATGTTCCTCATGCTGGAAAGCTTAATCGTCCCTAAGCCGCTGCACAGTGCGTTTCTACTCACAGATTTTCCATTTGTAGCCCACATCACGTTAAGCTTCTAATAATGGTGTTTTTTTTTTTTTCTGATGGTGTCCAACCAGGATGTCCGATCCCCGTTCTCGATGATCCTTATGAGATAGCCATCCCAAAGGGACGGACTCCCGACGGCGTTCTAAAAGACTTACAGTACTCCACGGTGGACGAGGGCTCTCCACCGCTTTTTGGAGGGCATCTGCAGTGGACGCAGAGAGAAGAAAGCTTCAGAGTGAACGGAACAATGAAGGTAGACGCTATGTGAGAAATAGCGGCTCTCATCTGTATTCCGGCTCCTGAGAGCAGGCGTTGACCTGGCGTGCGGCGACCTCGTGACAGGTCCACTGCGGCTTCATGGAGGGCGGAGGTGGAGACATGGACGCTGCAGACGTCAGGTACGCGAGGAAATGCAGGTTCGTGGTCGCGTCCGGCATCTTCGACGGGTACGACACGCCGCATCAGCCGACCAACATCAGCCGGCGATCCCAGAAGCTCTTCTGCTTTCTGATGGTGGTGGACGAGAAGTCTCTCGGCTTGATCGAGCAGAACGTCACCGTCAGGCAGGACGGCGCCGGCGGCAAATGGGTCGGCATCTGGCGCCTCGTGGCTCTCCACAACCTCCCGTACGACGAGCCCCGGAGGAACGGGAAGATCCCCAAGATTCTGACCCACCGGCTGTTCCCTCAAGCGCAGTACAGCATATGGATCGATGGGAAGATGGAGCTCCTCGTTGACCCGCTGCTCATGCTCGAGAGGTACCTCTGGCGCGGGAACTACACGTTCGCCATCGCCACTCATAAGCATCACAGGAGCATCTACGAGGAGGGCGACGCGATCAAGCGCCGGAAGCGCTACGCCCGGCCCCTGATCGACCTCCACATGAAGATATACCGCTACGAAGGGATGGAGCTGTGGAGCCCCGAGAGAGGGACCGTCAGCGGTATGCCCGGCGCCGTGGTTCCGGCATGTGGCGGCGCGCGCTCGTGCTCACGGTCGTGTGCTCGTTGGTTGCAGATGTGCCGGAGGGGGCGGTGATAATCCGGGAGCACACGGCGGTGAACAACCTGTTCATGTGCCTGTGGTTCAACGAGGTGGACCTGTTCACGCCGAGGGACCAGCTGAGCTTCGGGTACGTGGCGTTCCGGCTGCGCGGGCACTTCCGCTTCTTCATGTTCCCCAACTGCGAGTACAACTCGCTCTTCACCCTCCACCGCCACACCCGGGAGCACTCCTCGGTCGTCGAGTGGGTCAAGTCCCTCGACGAGCTGACCGGCTCCAACGCCACCCTCAGGGAGTCCCGCGGCGGCCTCGGCCTCTGGACCCCCTACCCCGCCAACCTCTCCTCCGTCGAGGTCCCCTTCGTCCGCCGCGCCTCCCTCGCCGGCCGCCGATGAACGCACCAGGTCCATCTGATCTCCTCCTCCTCCGTTCCATCCATCACTTGTTATTTATTATTACCTGACTAGTCCCCCGCCTGAATGGGTGCAGGCAGGTCAGAAGGGGGGGAAATTTTGTTGACCGATGGCGGCCAGATCGTTGACTTGGGGTTGACTCCTCTGGGCGCGGGGGGGTCCAATCTGTGGGGAGGAGGGCCTGGAGGGTACGGTCCTGTTCATATGGGTTCGCCATTCTCTCCGCTCCTTTTGATGGTCTGTTTCATGCCCATCTCCTGGTTGCGTTCTGTATTGATGGCGATTCTTGCGCGGCGGCTCCAGAGGAGCAGAGGAGGGGGCTGGGTTGTAAATGACCCTTAGAGAGAGAGAGAGAGAGAGAGAGAGAGGTGGACTGTAAATGGCTTTCCAGCTCTTGGGCGGGGGAAGACTTCAAGTGCTCTCTAATTCCTCTCTCTCTCTCTCTCTGAATCTCTTACACGTCTAGTCTCAGTTTAGAGTACATAGGCAAATATTTCAGAGCCGTGGGTTTGGCTCATTGATATAAATTAGCAGAGGGGTTTTATGGAAAAATCACGGGAAAATAGAGAATTAGGTCCTTCAGACAAGTCAATCAAAAAAGGGCTCGATCTAACCATATTTCTTCTTGTTGGGCCATCATTATTGGGCTTAATACTGGCCCATAATAAGTAGGGCTTCTAGACGAATTGGGCCCGGCCCATAAAAAATCCTCCAGCAGCAGCCCCCCGTCCCACAGTCATCTGACCCTCCCGCTCACTCGGCGTCGCCGCCGCCACCGCCGCCGCCAACTCGGAAACTGCAGCAGGCAACTCCCTCTCTCTCTCTCTCTCTCTCTCTCTCTCTCTCTCTCCCTTGCTCTCCCTTCTCATACGCTCAGCCGGTCGCCGCCTGGGTCTTGTCCTTACAGGTTCTGGCTGCGATCGAGGGCACAGGAGGAAGGCAGTGAACATGCCGCGGCGATCTCTATGGAAGGGGAGCTTCGTGGACGCCTTCCTTTTCAAACTGAAGGAGAAGGGGAAGAGCCTCTCGAACCGGAAAATCTGGTCGCGAGGGTCCTCCATTCTGCCCGAGTTCGTCGGCTCCTCCGTGCTGATTTACAATGGCAGAGTTCATGTCCGCCGGAAGATCACCGAAGGAATGGTCGGCCATAAGTTCGGGGAGTTTGCGATGACGCGGAGGCGAAAACCTTGGAGAACGGCTGCCTCTGGATCCGCCCCCAAGCGCGGCGGCGCAAGGCGCTACAGCACCTGGTCCCCCTGCGCCGCCACCTCTCCCGATCCGGTAAAGCAAACCTCCATCGTCTCCATCCTCGCACATTCTCACCGTCATTTATCAATTACTGCCTGTTACTCTCTGCAACTATGAATGTTTAGTTCAGTTTCTAGTTTCCTCCCCATTATTTTCATTTCACTCCTTTAATTAGCCCATAATTCCTCACTTTTCATTCCTCATAATGTAGAGTGTTCTTCCGATCTTCAAGGTTTGGAGGTTTCATTAGAACCTACCTTTGGCAACACCGAATTTCTCTCACAGTTTATGATTGATTTCAGGCATCTACTTCTTTTCTTAAAATCAGCTACTGAATCCAATTAAAGGTGGTTTTAACCCAGGCCATGGTTTGCATGAGTTCCGTTCCCCAGCTTTTGATACGTTTCATTTATGCACTCATTATCGAGAGAAGCTTTGTTGATTATTTCAATTCAGGGAAGATGCTAGGGTTCATGCCCTCTGCGTAGAACTCCTTCCACCCATCTGAATGATGGAGAATCCATCCTGACAACCATCTGATCTATCTTTAATTTGGAGCCATCATCAGTAAAGCAGATTGGTGATGGGTTGTCTGTTTCTAGATATTTTCTTTTAATTACTGCAATGAAACCTGGAAATTTACACCCCCCCCTGCAGCTGTTAGTGTTCATTAATGGAATTTGGAATTATTCTGTACTAGAATTGACCCTTGAATTTTTCTCTAGTCGTATTTTTTATGCGATTTGCGGATTATTTCTACAATCTGAATGACTCTTTTGTAGGTGCATCTTCCGGCAAGATGGTTCTCTGGGCCATCTGCTCCCCTGAATAATGGCCTCAGATACGCAGCAGGCGTGACCTTTGGAGACCGCTTCTTCAATGGGGCCAGGCACATGTCAACTGCTGCAGCAGCTGCCATTGCCCACGCCCAAGGTCATAGATCCGAGTACCAGGTAAACGTCTGCCCTGCAGGAGTTCTGTTTACCCCTGTTCTAATTCCTTTTATATTTGGTTTCCTTGGCATATCTTCGTGTTCTGATTTATTTTGTTTGGTTGCTCTTTTTCAATCCTTGCTCTCCTTTTGCCTGTTCTAATTCCTGTCACTTGTGGTTTCTTGGGCCACATATTTGTATTCTTTTTTATCTTATTTTAATCTCTCCACCTGGATTTCCTTTTGGTTTCTCCGATTTTCAGGGGGTTCAAAATCTTGTGAGGAAATATCTGCAGTTCATCACTCTCCCAGCTGCCATTCGGCAGGAGAAGAGATCTGCCAGTGAGGTAGGGCACTGATGCCATTGGATGATTGATCTTTATTTTCCTATCCAAAGTTAATTGCAACTAGCTTTACTATGATAAGTCGAGCTGGAAGAAAGGTAGCAGAGGTTCAGGACCTGAGGGGAAACTATAAAGACGTTGGTTTCATCAACAATAAGGGGAAAACATAGTTAGAACTTTGGTCGATAAATATGGAATTGGGTATCACTAATGAAATAATTTGTCTTGCAAGAATATCTTGCTGCGGTTATTGATCTCCAACAGTATCAGGGCCTTTACACTCTCCTTTGAAAGCAAAGACTCATTCATTCCTGTGATTTAATCAGCTGATCATGAAATATTCTCCGTGCCTATTTACCTCTTTCTCCTATAAAATATTTCCTAGTGGACATTCTCTCTCTCTCTCTCTCTCTCTCTCTCTCTCCTGGTTTATTAGTGGATTCCTGTTGACCCAATTATCACTGATTTTCTCCTCCTCAGGGATAAAAATAAAGAAAAACACTGAAAGTTCTTATTTCAATCATCGTGGGAAAGTGTAAGACGTGACTAGGAATTCTTCAATTTACCGAAAATTATGCGCCCGCATTTAATGGCTGAGACAGCACCCAGTTCCGAATGTTGTTTTAGAATGCTTAGATCAGTTTCCACATGAAAGAAGTCATAAAATTTTCATAAAATAAAAAAAGAGAAAAATATCCGGCAATACTGCGACTAATCATCGTCTTGATCCCATAAAAATATTACAAGTGTTCTTGTACAATGTTCTTATCTGCTCATTCCTTCCACATAATATGCTATTTTTTTCCTCCTCTCTTGCAGCCAGAGATCCCTTCCAAGCTTGATGGGGGCAAGTAGGTGATCTTCCCTCTCTCCCTCATCCTTCAGTTTCCTTCATCTTTGACCGACAAGGGCTTGACGGACTTCCTGTGCTGGAAGTCTCTCGTTCGTTCCCTCATGCGCTCTCATAAATGGTACTTCCGATGTGAGCTCAAGAAGGATCCTGCCCACATCTCTCTCTCTCTCTCTCTCTCTCTCTCTCTCTCTCTCTTTCTCTCTCTAGAAATGTCGTTGTAGAGACAGATTTATCTTGATGACGGGTTTTGTACCCACAGATAATTATTGCTCTCTCCTCAGATTTATCTTTGGAGGCGTTTTTTTTTTCTTTCTTTCTGTGTATTTGGTGAATTGTGCTAGTATTATAAACATATTTCTTTATATTTTAGTTGACATCAAGACATAAATATCAATTTTTTTTGGTAATGGCTAGTTTAATTACCACAATTAGGGCATCGCTCTTCCATTTTGATTTATTTTTTTATGGTATTATATTAGTAAATTATCACTGAAGAAATAAATTTTCCATTTGACAATATGAGGTCAACGCTGGTTGACCCATCCCACTGAACACGGGCCAATGAGGCCCTCTCTAGGTGCGCCGAGTTGGGTATTCTCTCTTAGTGGGCCCAGTTGGACCAGGAATTTTCATAGCATGATGGATGGATCATTAAGCCTAGGTTTTCCGGGCATTATTTTTTTATCAGAAATTTAAAGAGCGTTGACCGAGCGTCCAGGTCAGTTAAACAGGCGCCACCTAGTAAGACCCTCATTGAGGTGGGCCCACCTCTATGTGGACCAGGAATTTTATTATCATGATGGATGGATCATAGGCCAAAGTTTTCCATGCATTATTTTTTTTCAGAAATTTAAATGGCGTTGACCGAGCGTCCGGGTCAGTCAAAAAAGCGCCACCCAGTAAGGGACTCGTCGAGGTGGGCCCGCCTCTGCCCCCCTTGGAAAAACACACATTATTGAACTAGGATGATGGAATATGGGCCTAGGTTTTCCAGGCATTATTATTTTTTAAAAATATATTAAAGGTCGTTGACCAAGTGGCTAGGTCAGTCAAAGCTCGGAGGCGACCCCCCATGACTCAGGGAGTAGACCACCTTCGCTTCGTGTCGATACTGGGCCTGATTTTATCGGGCCTTACCTGGGCCCATAAAAGAGGGGAGCATTAGACTTGTTAATGGGCCGATCCCACTAACCGGGGAGATTCACCCCGGTTGCGCCAACCTCTAATGGGCCTTAATTGGGTTAACATTCCATTGGGCCCACTCATCAAAAGGGCCTACTTTTAATGGGCTGAGTATGGGTTTGGATGTTAATCGGAGGCCCATTTATTTTTATGTAGGGCCCACAGAAACGAAGCCCATCTCCAACATGGCCATCGACGGCGGTATCTTCCATATCCACAGAAGCGGTGAGGGGAGAACACAGAGGAGTTGGCCGGCGAGGTTCTCCGGCGATGCCTCCGGCGGTGCCACAGAAGCTCTCGCCGGTGCAACACCTTCCCTGCTGCGCCTCTCCACCTTCTCCAATCCGACCGGCGAGGGAGCAGGCCCGCCGGCGAGGCCTCAGGAGGGCGGCGAGGTTCCCCTGCAATGGCCGGCCGCCGCCGTGCCGGGCCGGTGGCGCCGCCGTTCGGGCCGGATATTACGGCGAGGCTCCGTCTTCTTCTTCCCTTCCAGGGGAGCAGTGGCTATCGGACGACCGCCGGCTGCCGTCCATGATTCAGTCCTGCTCCGATGAGAGAGAAGTGAGGAGGATCCACTCCCTGGTGGTCAAGCTTCTCGGGAGCTCTGTGGCTTTCTTGGACAACAATCTTATCTGCGCTTACCTGAGATTCGGGAACATTGCCGAGGCCAGGAAGCTGTTCGACAAAATGCTCGACAGAACAATCGTCTCGTGGACGGCCATCCTCAATGGTTATCAGAAAATGGGAAAGGAGACGGAGTTCGCTCTCCTCTGT
The DNA here is from genome assembly GCA_024713555.1 of Spirodela polyrhiza. Lineage (NCBI taxonomy): Eukaryota > Viridiplantae > Streptophyta > Magnoliopsida > Alismatales > Araceae > Spirodela > Spirodela polyrhiza. Next base: position 4,263,586 of record CM046544.1, on the reverse strand, counting down.
ATGGAGATGATAGAGAGCGGTGTGCAGGCCAACAGTCTGACCTACGTCTGCATCCTGAACTTCTGCAGCAAGGTTTTGGATTTTGAGCTGGGGAGGCTCGTCCATGCCTCCATCATCAAAGGTAAGTGGAGCAATTTGATTGTGGACAGCGCCTTGCTGTATTTCTACGTCCAGTGCGGTGATCTCGCCAGTGCATCTGCGTTGTTCGATAGAATGCCGCAGCGGGACGTTGTCTGCTGGACGACGATGATCACGGCTTACGCCCAACACGGAGAGGGCACCAAGGCTTTCTCTATGTTCTCACAGATGCAGCACCATGCCTTTCTCCCCAATGAGTTCACAGTGGCTAGCATTCTCAAGGCCTGTGGAGAAGAGAGAACCTTGGAGTTGGGGAGGCAGCTGCACGCCGCCGTGGTGAAGAGAATGTTCAAGGAGGATGTGTTCATCGGCAGCTCCCTTGTGTTCATGTATGCGAAATGCGGCGAGCTCTCGGATGCCAGGACAGTATTTGATCAAATGCCGAGCAGGAATACGGTGACTTGGACGTCCATGATCGCAGGGTACGCCCAAAATGGCTTCGCAGAGGAGGCAGTAAACTTATTCCGAAAGATGAAAAGCCGGCGCATTTCTGCTAATAATCTGACGGTTGTCAGTGTTCTTGGTGCTCTCGGGTCGATGAGATCACTCCTCCTGGGGAAGGAGATCCATGGGCTTGCACTGAAATGGTCCAGCCAGAGCAGCATTCACATCAGCAGCACGCTCATATGGTTCTATTGCCAGTGCGGCGAGTACGACTACGCCAGTAAGGTGCTGGAAACGTTGCCGACGAAGGATGTGATCCCATGGACGGCGATGATCACGGGCTACACCAACCATGGGTACGGCTTTGAGGCCCTTGCCTTCTTAAACCAGATGCTATTGGAGGGCATCAGGCCGAACCCATTTACGTATTCTTCGGCTCTGAAAGCGTGCGCCCGGTTAGAGGACGTGAGTCAAGGAAAGCGGATCCATGCGGCAGCAAATAAGACTCGTGATCTGCTTAATTTGTTCGTGGGCAACTCTCTCGTCAGCCTGTACATGAAGTGCGGGTGCCCTGAGGACGCTGTTAAAATCTTTGACATGATGCCAGAGCGCAATTATGTCTCCTGGAAGGCGATGGTTATAGGGTACGCGAAGAATGGGCTCTGCGCAGAGGCCCTCAGGCTCATGTACCACATGCAGGCAGAAGGGTTCGATGTGGATGACTACATCCATTCGACTGTTCTTACATCTTGCGGTGATTTCCCATGCGAATTGCATTCTGGATCCAGTTATTTGCCTGGTAAATGATCATTTTGCCTGGGACAACCTCCAATTTTGGCTCAAAGTTGGTCATTTTAATGAATCAATTGATGGTATTCCTCGTTCAATCAACCTACAGGTAGCTGGGAAATCGGAGTGGTGCAAGATGATTTCGCTGTTGCATCTTAGATGGGATACTAAAGCTCGTATATTATATCGGGCGAAGTGATGCTGACAAAACGGGTATCGACAGTGCTTTCAGAAGTTTCAAGCGTGGGAATGAGCATTTCTCTTCCACTTTCCTGCAGTCTAAGGAAGTAATGGGATAGATGACATCAAGAATAGAAAGGCAGTTGTTTGAAGGCAAGCACCAGGAACCCATCTGTGTTCCTGCTGGCATGCCGTCCACACATTTTCCATCTGTCTGCTGTGCATCTTGGAGCATCGAGTTTTTTTGACCATTCCTTATATAGATACGGGAAGAATTCCAACGAGGCTTCATCAAACTAGGCATCTTCCTTGCTGATCCATTGCCCGGGTAACTTGAAGCATGCCTCCTTCATCTTGCTACATAATCCTGGGCATTTTCCTTTGCTGCTGTGTCCAGCTTCTAACCTTTTCCGGTTCGTTCCATATGAGCTACCTGCACTTTGGAACATGTTACGGAAGTAACCCTTTGTGGGTGCTGGAAGTCTGAGAACCTAATTAAGTTCTATGCTATATAGTCAATGATGCCCGTTCTTCATCTTGACCTTCTCTTTTCCACTAGGTGTGTTGTAAGTTTGCTGCAAAAAGTGAAGCCATGTGTGCTCAATGTGATGGAAAATGAAGGGAACGGTGCACAATATCCATATTTTATCATCATGGTAGCTTCATTTAGAATCACTTTTGCTTGATTTGACTGGCTTGATATGCTTGATACGAGGGCATTACTGACCAAAAGCCCTAGCATGAGAAAAATAAAAATTCCAAGCCCTTAACAAGGGAGATCTGAACAAATTAGCACATCTGATCTCAACGAGGATGGCCACCTGATATTGGAGCATTGGAAGGGCATAATATATTTTTGTTAATCCCCCCCTTATTGTTTAGGTTTTATAGGATTTGTACGTGGAATGCTCTCTTCGCTTGGAATCATTGGCTTCTTCTTATAATCATCAGGGATATCTTGGTCAACCTCTACATTTTGTTTCCTTGTCTAAAGCAGAGTATTGGTTTGCTTGTGTCATTCCTTGAGAAAATTCGTTATATTTCCCTATGAGAAGGAGTAAATCATTCCCTAAAAACATCTTGATTTGTAATCTTTTTATGCACGTACTGAGCATTACCTCCAAGCCCAGAGTATTCTTAATGAGAACCCACCAAGTAGCTTGAAATCGTTTCATTCCCACCTGTTGGAATTGACTCAGTTACAGATATCGCATCACACGTATGAATTGCTGTGCACCACTTTTTTTTTCTTTCTTAATTATGTAGCAATGCTCTTTTGAACTTGAAAGGCAGTCTATCTCAAGATAGAGAGAAGCAAGAGGCAACTTTGAGATCTCTGTAATCAACCACCCCCCCTTCCCTCACCCCCTTCCTCCCATCCCCAGAAAGGAAATAAACAAGTAGCTTTTTTTCACATGTTTCTGCTGTTCTTGAGTAGTGAGACAACCAAGTGATTTATTGGATCAACTAGAAAGAACTTTTCTGGAGAACGTTTTTAGAGCTCGCTCACTTCTTGCTGATTGCAATGCCATAACTGAAAGCCTTTGTAGTTAATGCTACATAAAATACTTTATATCTTATATGTCAGAAGAATTTGCCTGCGTTTTTCCTCATTTTTTCCTTAATTCATGTTTCTATCTTATTTGACTGATCTAGAGTTTGCCATTTGATTTTATCCAGGAATTTTCTCATGCCGTTTCATCTCTTCTCTGTTCTACATTAATCAGAGATGAGCTATGATTTATGTAGGTGGGTTCTCCTCATATGCTCTCTGGGTGTGATGAAGCGGGCTGAGCTTGCCATGCCTTCTGCTTCCTCTGACAATGAAGGTAAAAAAGTGGGATTTTCCAGTCTCATGGAATCTAGTAGCAGTTGAATCATCTTATGATTTTCATTCAAGGAAAATTATATTTATCATATATTTTATCCTCTTATGTTTTATTTTTTATTTTAAGACTACAAATCATGAAAAATTTGTCACTCGTTCAACCTTACAGTATCTGTGTTTTCTATTATTTCAACTCATAAAATTTATATTCCCATGATTTGTCTTTATCTTTTTGTGCTTTTATTTTATTATGTCATCAGAAAATCTTCACCGATGATTTATGAGTTATAATTTTTCACATTATATCTATTTTGAGATGCGACAAAAGTGTCCAAAGTACTAATTTTTTTCCTGATGGATGAAATCAGAATGAGAGCCCTAAAGTTTCACCAGGATAATGCTCAGGAAAATTTAAACATATGCTATCATCAAATAACTTGTCTGAATATTGAATTATGTGAATATTTACTCCATTTATTTCCACAAAAGTCTTGTAACCAGTGTTATGTTTTTGTTGTTTCCACTTTAAATTCTGAGTTTATGATCTATTGGGTTGTTAAGAACTAGTCAGGCGGGCCTGATTGATGCTTGCTGTATTATATTTCAGGGAGCTTTCCAAAGAGTAAACATATTGGCATGAAAACGCAAAGGGGGAGAACCATAGTGTATTATGTTGAAAACTTTAGTTCATTTGATTCAATTATGCTAACCTCTTACATATAGGATCAGTGATTATTTCCTCATGTCAACCCCTCCAAATACCTCTCCCCTTGTAGAGAGAGAGAGAGAGAGAGATACACACACACACACACACATATAGGCATGTGAGAAATGGGAGAGGAATGTAAGTGGAGTTTGGGTGGGGCTAAGCTAGGGTTCAGGATTATTCTACTTATCCACTCCACTAATTATTATTTTAATATATTTTTCGTCATATATGTTTATATTTTCATAATACTATATATTATAAAATTAGGTGATGAATTGATTTTTCTTCTTAAATAGGAATGTATGATTGAACTTGAGAGATTATTAAATGTCAATAAAATATATTTAAATTAGTTAATATGATGCCAAATCAATGCCCCTAATGTCATTACATCTCTCTCTCTCTCTCTCTCTCAAAGTTTGTCCATGACTATACTTCAAGAGGACTACAACACTCTTACTTTTAACACCAAAAAATGAATAATGTTGTTTATAAACATTGATTATCCTGTTTTTTGTTTGTAACATGTCAACTTATTGTAAGGATAAAACTTTGAAGAAAACTACAAGTCTTGATGAAATTGAAATATTGATTGAAAACATAAATTAAACCACTAGTACTTGTCGCTTAAAGCGACCATAAATTTTACACCTCATTGAACTTCCTCTCATTTTTAGTTCTCCATTAATTTGTATAAATATCATATAAACATTGTGTCATTATTTGAAGGATTGCATTCATTTTTCCTTAAAAGATGATAATACTCTCTTGTGGTAAAAGGCAACTTAGAAATTCAATATAATTTTTTGATGGATTCCATTTTGATTGAAATTAACTTCTCAATGGTTTATGTGCCAACATATATTATTACATTCACCTATTTTGTATTAGTGAAGCTATTGTTCGTAAGTAATATAAATGATTTAAAATTGACAATCAAGGGGAGGGAGGGCATGCAATATCCATTCATGTTTCCATTGGATATCACCAATAATTAGAAAAAAAAACTAGAAAGCACATACAGTTTAACATGTAAGTTTCAGAAAAGTCATGAGAGTCATTTAAAAAAGAATGGAAGTAAAAAGCTTTTAGGATTGAGAAGGCATACCTCAAAGGATTCTTGAAGCCAAAGTTGGCATGCAATTGAAGTTGCATGTAGAAATATTAGAAAATCTCTCACAGCTTTAGCTTGCCCTAGAATACAAATTGTTTGTTGCTAAAAATTATTTTGCAACATAGTGACAAGATATATTTTGTTATTTATTTGTATCAAGATTTTTAAATATATGTGGATTATTCATTCAGGAAAAGAATCTAACTTCAGACTAAGATAAATCATGACATCTCAAAAAATTACATAAAAAATATAACAGCCAAATAAATTACTAAATATTTTTCAAATGACTTTCCCTTGCTGACAAGGAAATCTAATTATGACCATAGACGATGAGGGAAGTTCATTTATTGAAGGGGATGGGAGGGAGAGAAGACAAAATATGTTCATATATATGAGAGAGAGAGAGAGAGAGAGAGAGAGAGAGAGAGAGAGAGAGAGAGAGAGAGAGAGAGTTTATTGTTTCCCAGATTGCTTTTAGATTGACCAATGGTATCCATCCTCAGCTTGGTTATCTCCATTATAGAAGCAGCTGACCAAGGGAGTAGCTAATTACTAAGACGTGTACGTTGTATGGGGAAAGAAAGAGAATGATGCCCCAACAGTTATGCAAATATTACAAAAAGGTCCATCAAAACAAGAATAATCGCTATAAAACAACAGAGTTTTGGATATTACCGCCACAAATGAGAAAAAGGATGTGCACGTGAACGATGCATGGGGACTATTTTCCAATATTTTTTTGTTTTCGGAGTTTCAGGAAAAAAACTCGTTCTGAGAATTATTAGTTGGGGGGGGGGGGAGAAATCTGTATAATTACTAATTATTGCCGTCAATAATTGGCGATCATGAGGGTCGGGGTGGGCCCGATTCGAACTCTCCGACTCGGCTCCGAGTTGGGCACCGATTCATCCTCTACCATCTCTTCTTCGTCACAAGATCCACTCCATTCAATCAATCATTTAAGAGTCCTGCACACTGCGTCCTCTTCACTGGTTCTGAGCGCAGGCAGACCATAAAGCCTCACTGAGAGAGAAGAGAGAGAGGGAAGAGAGAGAGAGAGTGAGAGATAAAGGGGGGGAGAGAGATGGAGGACTGGGCGCCGGTGTTTGTGTCGGTGGTGCTGTTCATCCTGTTGACGCCGGGGCTGCTGTTCCAGCTGCCAGGGCACGAGCGGTGCGTGGAGTTTGGGAGCTTCCAGACCAGCGGCGCCGCCATCATCATCCACTCCGTCATATTCTTCAGCCTCGTCGCCCTCTTCCTCATCGCCCTCGAGATCCACACCTACTTCGGTCGGTAGCCGCCTCCTCTTCCTCCGATCTCTCGATCTCCTTCAAAAGGGACAATTCCTGCCGGAAGTTTTGATCTTTCTCGCTCCTCCTGAAGCTGACGATGCTGGGTCTTCACAATAACTCACAGTGAGAGAGAGTGCGAGAGAGCATGAGAGATAGAGAGAGAAAGAGAGGTTATCGTCTGGCATTCTCTCACTATCTCTCTGCTCTGTGGAATCGTGGAGATCGTAGAGTTCATGCCTTTGAGATATTTTCTTTGCAAATGATAATTTAACTTCAAGAGTATGCGCTTCTTCTCGCTCTTCCTAAGGCTGACGTTGCTGGGTCTTCACAATAACACAGTGTCAGAGAGCGTGAGCGAGAGAGAGAGAGAGAGGAGTTATCGTCCTGGCCTTCTCTTTTAGATATTTTCCTTGTAAATGGCATCTTAGTTTCAAGAATATGCGCTGTATTCTCGCTCTTCCATGAGCCTGACGATGCTGGGTCTTCACAATAACACAGAGAGAGAGAGAGAGAGAGAGAGAGAGAGAGAGGAGCTATCGTCTGGTCTTCTCTTTCTCTCTCTACTCTGTAGAATCGTGGACATTGTAGAGTTCAAGCCTCTGAGAAATTTTCCTTGTAAATAACATCTTAACTTCGAGAATATGTGCTTCGTTCAAGATATTCCGTCCGTATAATTAGTGTTAGACACGTCAATGGACTGAGTCAGACTTCAGCGCCGCCTCCTGCGCGTTGCCCTCGGGTAGACTTCTTTCTCATTTCTCTTGGAGTTCAAGCCCCGAGAACAAGGGTTCGAGAGAGAGAGAGAGAGAGAGAGAGAGAGAGAGAGAGAGAGGAGAGAGAGAGAAAGAGAGAGGGGGAGAGAGAGAGAGGGAGAGGAGAGAGAGAGAGAGAGAGAGAGAGAGAGAGAGAGAGAGAGAGAGAGAGAGAGAGAGAGAGAGAGAGAGAGGGAGAGAGAGAGAGAGAGAGGAGAGAGGGAGAGAGAGGAGAGAGAGAAAGAGGGAGAGGAGAGAGAGGGAGAGAGGGAGAGAGGGAGAGAGAGGGGGAGAGAGAGAAAGAGGGAGAGGGAGAGAGAGAGAGAAAGAGGGAGAGAGAGGTAGAGAGAGAGAGAGGTAACGAGAGAGAGATAGAAAGAGAGGTAGTGAGAGAAAGAGAGAGAGAGAGAGGTTACGGTAGACGACAGTGGGATCCGGACGTCGAACAAAGGGACCATAGGAAATGTGTTGCATGCGGAGCACCATGTTTGGTATCTTTCACGTTGATCTACTCGATAAGAGAGAGCACAGAGAGAGAGTGGTTGTAACCTCTTCCTCTCTCTCTCTCTCCCCTCTCTCTCTCTCTCTCTCTCTCTCTCTCTCTCTCTCTCTCACACACACACACACACACACACTCAAGCTCTCTCTCTTCCACTCTCTCTCACACTCTTGCTCAGTGTCTCTCTCACTCCCACTCTCTTTCTCTCTCTTACTCTTACTCGATGACTTTCTCTCTCTGTACAAACATGTGTATGTATAAATGCGTGTCAGATATGTAGAAAAAATTATATTATTATTGTCACACATAAATATTGAATTCCTCCGTTATCTCAAGTGACCATTCGATCTGGATGAGTCAGCCCGATCCAGCGCTTTAAAGGTCTTAATAAATCGGACTCCGGGCCGATCTCCAATGAAGCCCGGCCCGGACTGGCCTGGCATGTCTAAGCGCCACTGAAGTAGCCTCGTCTTTCTTTGCCGACCTTTGGGAAGCGGGCCCGGGCCACCCAAGCCCGAAAATTGGTAGGGCCCGCTTCCCACTCAGTGCCCCCCCCAAGATATCGCCAATTTTTCTCTACGTTGTCATAAATTATTAATTTTAACTTTCACTTTTATTTACTTACCAGTGGATCCTACTACTCGCACGTGTGAACCCCCTGAGAAGGGACCCACATGTCACACGTGTCCTCCATCAGGGAGAAGCACGTGGTTGCACTATTGATTGGACATTGGGTGGGCCCACCGATGCATCCTCCTTTGCACGTGTGGATCCCCTAGAAATCGAAGGGAGAAGCACGTCCTCACACGTGTGCTCCCCATCGATTACACTTTAGCAGGGCCAGTGGGCCTTGGCCCGTGGCCCGTGAGGCCCAGAGCCCTCTAATTTTCAAAATTATATCATGGGCGAGTAATGGACTTGAATAAAATACAGTTTTTAATACGTTGGGAATGTGGCCTTGCCTTCCACGTGGCCATCTCTAAGTGGTCCATGTGGTTAGACAAGGGGCAATAGCTGACTCACTTTGACAAGTGGTCCCCAGAGACAGTTGTCACCAGAAGTACTGGTCCCCAGATGAGGACAACTCGGACGCAATCTCCCTTCTGTCCGGCTTCACCACGTCGGATTCCATGGCACGTGGGCGCGACGTTTGACTTCTTCGAAGGCGCGGTCTTCGAGATCTTGCTTCGTGGGATGCCTCCTTGATAAGACCACTCCGCGTTCAGGAGATGCCGACCGGCCACCTTTCAGCCCAATATTTTCTTTTATTAAAAATTTTCATAATATTTTCCCCCGTTTTCCGAATGACATCTTTGCGAATTAATAGCCTAAGATAATTGGATCCAAATTAATATTACCTCAAGGATAATTATTTAAATCAAATGACTATTTTGCCCTTTCTTTTAGGTGGTGGCCATGGTCTACTCTCTCAATCATTTTTTATTTTTTAGGAAAAAAAGTGCAATGTGAATTTTCAACGAATATAATTATCATATAATGGGAATTTAATTGAATAATATATTCACCTCTAGGAAATTTTATTATAGTCATTTATACTAATAAAATATACATGATATATCTTATATTTGATGAGATGGAGACTAGTTGCTCTGGGGCAGATTATCTCGAGAAAAACTGTTATTTTCAGATCAAATTATGACGTGGATATTCATATTATTAGATATTTAAATGGGTGACGTCATAAAATATGTTGGCTAGCTTGAACGGTGCTTGATGTGTTGGTTTCTTGAAGTAAACGGCTGGGCGGTGACCGTTAGAGGCAGCTAGGAGGAGGCATCAGGAAGCAAGCGCTAAACACCTTTGAAATGGGTCCACCATCGCAGTCCGTCCGATCGAAGGACCGTTATCGAAGGGAAGGAGATCTACCGTTGGATTAAGGGGTGCCATCGAGTAACTACTTTAACCGTCGAGTGACTAGTCGTTTCTCCGGGGTTGAGATCGGTATCCTTACCGCCTCCCAAGACGGTGCTGGGATTCTGGACGTTGGCTGGTCAACGTCCGTTTGCCACGTAATAATTATGCAATTTTTTTGGGAGTTGTTAGGGGAGATATTACAGGTGGCTTTTTGGCGGGCGCGCCACTTTTGTTATATCCACGCCCAGTTTTTAATGCACACCTCCTCTCCTCTCTCTCTCTCTCTCCCCCTCGTACCTGGGTTGTAGGGGTGGACTGGTCCGAAGTGGGAGAGAGAGAGGAGAGAGAGAGAGAGAGAGAGAGAGAGAGAGGTCTACTGATGCAGAGTGGCATCGTGGTAAGGCGTCAAATCGAGGGGGGGGAGTGGCGTGCATTGCGGTTTGGAGGTCGCCGGTGGCTTCCCGAGGAAGATCCAGTTGCTCGCCGGGTTCCGTAGGGCGTCGCCGGAGGCGGATCCCTAGCTCGTAGGGAGGAAGGTTCGGATGCGACGGTCGGACTTTGTCATCTCTGTTGCTCCTATCACTCTCTTTCTCTCTCTTTGTCTGGTGCATTGTTGTCTTCTTTTTATCCTCGTTTGTTCTTTCTCCGGCCATGATCGCTGTGGCATTTGAGGGGGGGACGGGATCTCGCCCGGATCTGGTGTCCAGTACGAAAAATTTGAATGAAGCTGTTGTTTTTTTGTTGATGCTCGTTCCTGAGTGTTCCTGGAGCCAGATTTCTCACGGGCTTTCACGTTTGCTCGTTGCACTAATCAGAGTAGCACGGTAGGAAATATTGCATATGACTCGAGTGTCTTTCTACAACGTGATCTTTTTTTTGGACTGGTTCCGTCAACATTACCCGGAAAGGTTTAGGTTTATTTTTCTCTGGATCTTGCTCCCCGAACGTGCTAGATTTCGAATTTCATCAGCTGAGGCTCTGGAGTCTCAGAAGTTCTTGGTGGACTCACTGTTGTGGCCAGCTGAGCAATGTGCCGACTCTGTCTGCCTCCCTCCCTCATGACACCTGTATAATTATGCGTTCTCATTCTTATTAACGTTTCACTTATGCTCTAAAATGCAGCAATCCATGTCCATTTTCAGATGGGAGCTAAATGCTCCTGGACTCTGACAGATGAGAAAAGTTGAGGGAAAGAACTGAAGTTTTTTTTGATACTGGAGGGAGTAATGTCGCGAGTTCCCAAGTGGAAGTTTGAGAAGAATAAGGTCAAAGTGGTTTTCCGGCTTCAATTCCATGCCACTCACGTAAGCTCATTCCTTTGTAGTCTTTTTTCCTAGCTTTTTGTCTTTTATTTTTCATCCTCTTTCTTATCTCTGTTGTAAAGTTTGTGGCTTCATTCATCTGCTTCGGTGCTATATGTGTCAGAAATTCAGGAAGTGTCCTCTGCTCGCGAACACGATTTCTTGCTTGCAATGTGTATTGTCTTTGCTTTTTTAAAATCTTAGTCAGCAAGTCGCAGCTCATATAATTTTGGTCTTCACTGTAAACGGGAAGACATTTAAGTAATGCAGAGGTTCAAGAGAATCCTCCAGGGAATTTCAAATATCTGATCTTTTAGAAACGTTTACAGTTTTTGGTGTCTTGTTGTGTTGGTGAAATTTAACCCCTGTGTTCGCTTGAGCTAGTGGAAACAACTGGGGGACGTTTTATGCAGATCAGAGAATTTGTGTTGCCTTATTTTTGAACTGATTTTCTTGTCATCCGATAAAAATAAGATGCCTGGCAATCTTAGTTTATAATTAATGATGCAGTTTCCTTTTGAGTAACCATTTTTATGGAGTGTCATGCTGACTATTGAGATATATTTGTACATCGAGTGCTCCAAACTGTTGCCAGTTCTGGCCTCCGTTTATGATCATGTCCTGAAGTACTTCTATTGGTGGCTGAATATGCAGTAAGGTTACTGGTTTGCATATTTCTGTCATCATTGTGGAACTTGCACTCTTAGAATATGCCGTGTTATCTTGTTGGTCATCTCCAGCGTTGCATGTGAAATAACTGGTTTTGAAACTAGTCACTACCGGTCCACTAATTTCTTCAAAGTTTTCTGAATGCTTTGTAAACTTTAATTTTCCTTGCAGATTCCACAAACAGGATGGGATAAATTGTTTGTGTCTTTCATCCCTGATGAGATAGGAAAAGTAACTGCAAAAACGAACAAGGCAAATGTGAGGAATGGGAGTTGCAAATGGGCAGACCCAATTTATGAAACTACCAGACTTCTCCAAGACACAAGTGCAAAGAAATATGACGAGAAATTCTATAAGCTTGTGGTGGCAATGGTATTGATGCTTGTTTCAAAGTTATAGATAACCCTGTTCATCCTTATTTTTCAGTACCATATTCTCAACTTCTCTATGCCATCAGTTCTATTTAACAGCCAAAAGATAATTTCTCAACGGAAGCTGACTGTAATCTGGTTACAATCCCAACGATTCAGGGTACTTCTCGTTCAGGTTTCCTTGGCGAGGCTTATATCAATCTGGCTCATTATGCAGATGCTTCGAAGCCTGCTTCTGTTGCGTTACCCCTTCAGGGATGTGATTTTGGGACAATTTTACACGTGAGATTCCGCTGACTACAGTTTTTTGGCTTATGTCTGCATTCACAATAATTATTCAGAGACTGTAATCACTTTGATCCTCAACGATTTGCTTGTCTTAGCTACAGTATACGTTGGAAACCTCCTATTTCCTTGGTTTTTTTCAAAGAAAATATGCCAATCTTCTTGATATAGTTCATTACAAATTCAAAATTTCATGTTTCTAATTTTTCGTGCGTTTTTCTGCGAACGTGTAGGTCTCAATTCAGCTTCTGACTTCCAAGACAGGGTTCAGGTGCTATTTTGATGCCTCAACTTTGTGTGTTCCCAATATCACCCAAATTTCTCACGTAAATTACTTCATGGCAGAGAATTTGAACAGCAACGGGAAACCAGGGAGAAGGGTTTTCATCTAATCTCAAACCCAAGCCAAGAGCCTGTGAGAAAATTAGGAGATTACTCCGAGAGAACCATGGATAAGGTGGACAATGTTTGTGCATGCTATTTTAACTGGTGCCCTTTTGTTTTCACTGCCCTAATGTTATTCCACTGCTCACTTTGATGAGTTTTGTTCACTCTGCTCTCATTTGGTGATAAATTTGAAATAAAGCATGCTACCCTCGTAAATTTGGAATATTGTTGACAATATTTTCTGGCATCACATACTTGAGTAGAAGGTTGAGGAAGAGTGGTTTCATATGTTTTTTTACTTAATACTCTACTTCCTGCCGTGCTAATTTAGTTCCCTACATTTATCCCGACATTTTTTTCATTATGTTCATTTTTATCACCCCTTAGACAGAAAATTTTCTATATTTCTGGTACTGTTGTGGGTCTGCAGGCAAATTTTCTGGAATCTGTCATTATTGCTTAGCTATTAGCACTAAGTGCTCTTTCAAATTCATTTATTGAAATTAGTATGCATCACTCATTTGCTTGGTTTATACATGCTTCTCAAACATCTGAGTTCAATTGTGCTGTCATCAGTCAATTAGAAGTGTCATACCACATTCCTTCAATCTTTTTGTCAATGGTAACCCCTTGTGGACATAGGAGGGATCAACTTGTTGGCCTTGTCAATGACAGTGCAATTGAGGATACACGACAAAGAAGTGAGTTGGGCATCAAAAAAGTTTAGGCAGAATCATAAGAACCAACTAGATTATTATGGACATGCGATTCAATTATCAGAAAATAAGCTATTGGCTACTATAAATTTTCGAGGTAATTTTTATATGTGTTATTATTATTATGAACCTTCATTTTTCATATAATTAAGGTCATCTTTATGGATCATCTGTTTAAATTTATCATATAAAAGATTCATCGCCATGTCCTTTTTTATTTAAAAGTTACGTGACATGGCCCTAGGCGAAGGTGGGCTTTTTTAGTTTATCGCTGATACATTGTTTGGGAGATTCAGTTCGGACAACAGAATGAAAGACTGAATGGCATCTTGATTTACTAAAATGAATGTCCCATGAGTTTTTTTTGAAGTCTGGGTACAACTTAGCTAGATAGGTAATCCATGTTATTTGCTTGTCCTAACATTACTTTTGTATATCTAAAATTCTTCGTTTTCTCACTATAATTTGAAGAGTTTTGTCAATCCCTGTTGCTTCCACAATGTTGCAAACACAACTATTTTGGTATGAAAATAATTTCTTCCATTTTTTTCCTATCATATATGCATTTCTCTTACCTTTTCCATGTCATTCCTGCTTCATTTTCATCTTTACCTTTAATATTATTGCATCGACCGGGACGAGTAAAACGTTTTCATTATTTTCTTGTTGAAGCTAGGCAAATGCAAGAGTGAGATTTAGTCAGGAATCTAAGGAGCTTTATTCACTGGAAGAGATGGATGAACCAGATGAAGATTTTGAGGAATCTGCTGCGGGAATTGATGGTTCATCATGCACTTCAGATAGTATGTATGCTGAAAAGGTTGATATTTCTAGCACGCATGGAACCAGTACTACGAAGATTACTATTGACGGTGGTCAGATCCGTCAAACTGAGATTAGGCATGATTCACCGCACCATCTTTTGGCACAGAGTACCAAAGAACGGGGCCATGGATGGAGTTCAGGCTTTTCTGCGGATAACAGCTTATCGTCCCTTTATGATGAGAATATTAAAATGAGAGAGTGCCTGGAAGTGGCAGAATCATCTATTTTGGTGATGACGACGGAAATCAACTCTTTACAGCGTCTTGCTGAGGAACTAGGTGCTGAAACAAAAATATTGAGTCATCAATTTACCTCAGAGCTAGCTTCGGGAGAAGCACTGTTTGAAGAAGTGTCTGTATTGAAATCCGAGTGTTCAAAACTCAAAGATGAATTCGAAGTACTCCGGCATTACAAGAGAATGCTGCATTTAAATGGACGAAGGGTTGAAAATCTGCATAATCCAGTTGTCTTTAGTGGAATCCCTCCTGACAATTTTCACAGCACAAAAGAATGGGTTGACAAACCTTGTTATCTTGAGAAAAGGAGATGTGATTCTTCGGATGCCTCTTTTGATGGTTCTGAAAACCAGCGCCACTTTTTCCTTGAATGCCAGTCACAGTGCTTGGAGGGAATCACACTTCTGGAGAAAAAGTTAAAAATTCTTCGTAGCAAGATGCAAGTCAGATATCATGAAAATGACGTCGACTGTCTTTCTGCTTTTGAGGGTGTTGACTATGTTCTTCAGAACCTTAAGCAATGTATTATGCTTTCCTCAAGTGATATGATCCCAGTGAAGGGTAATACCAATGCAACTCAAGTAACAGGCATAAATCATCTTATTCCATTGCAGACACTTCTAGACCAAGAACTAGATAACAAAAAAATGATGAAAGAAAGGATATGTGAACTTCTTACAGAATTGGAAGAATCCAAAGCTGAGCAGGAAACTCTAACAAGGAAAATGAATCAGAAGGCTCTCCATTATGATTCTCTTATTCTCGAGCTGGAGGAGAGAAACAAGAAAACCTTGAATGAGTTGGAGAACGTCAGAGCTGAACATTCTTCTTCCCTCTCTACAGTTTCAGCCTTTAGGAGTCAGATTGAAAAAATGGAGCACGATATGAACGAGCAATTTATGAAGTTGTCCGAAGATAAGTGGTACTTGGAATCCGTTAACAAAGAACTTGAGAAAAGAGTAATGACCTCAGAGACTGTGCTCAAAAGAATTCGTTGTACATACTCCACTGCGGTTGACCGGTTACAAAAGGATCTTGAGTTGCTCTCAGCTCAGGTAGTATCTATGTTTGAGACGAATGAAAACCTTGCAAAACAGGCTCTAGCAGAAGTGCCAAAGTTATATTTTGACGAGCATGTTGAGGAGCATCCAGAGTTTATGAAATCACGCCTGAGGAATGATTCGCAACCTAAATTCCATAAAATTCTTGATAAATCTAATGATTTGGAATGCCATCAAGAGCCACGTCCAGTTTCCAATGTTGCTGATATGGGCTACAAAACAGAGAAGAGTTTTAACCTCACATCTGACACTAAAGGTAGCCTGCTCACAAGGATGCCTATCTATGCAGAGCAAGATATCAAGGATGCGGGTGCTGTCAATGGTACTGACACTGACTTGAGAGAAGGGAACACTAAAGACCAAGAAGCACAACTTCCAGTGAGAGGATCATGCCATCTTAAAGAAAAGTTTTACTTGAACATGGAGGAAGAACTCCATGAAATGCATACTTTGAATGTGGATCTGGATATTCTTGCGAAAGTTCTTCAAGAAACACTACGAGACAAGAAGTATCTACTAAGAGATATGAAAGACAAGATAGATGAACTTTCACAGCAGCTAGATCATTCCACCAAGTCTGAAGGATTGTTGACACTAAAGCTGCAAGATGCATATGATGATATTAGGGTTTTGCGGGAGGATGTGGCTAAGTTCAGTGTCAAATGTGAGGATTTGACAGTGGAGAAGTATATCCTAGACGAAAATTTGCAAGATGCCAACGATAAAAATTCTTCTCTCGCACAGAAGATAGCAGAATGTGAAAGATTGATCAGTGACTTAAAGATTCATGAGAGTAGGTACGAGGAGTGCGCTGCAGAAAAATCCGTTCTGCAAAACTTGCTAAAAGAAGAAAGTCTGCAGAAGAGTTGCCTTGAAAGCGAGCTAAAATCCATCATGCAAGATTACAGTTCATTGAAAATAGAGCTTGATAAGAAGTCCTCCGCAAGAGATGATCTTGATAAAACTGTTGATCTTCTGGGAGAGAGGCTGAGATGCATATGCTCTAATATAGAATCATACGGCAGTCAGGTCTATGGACCTAGTTTTGCTAGTGTATCCCTTAAGCGGAAACTAGAGAACAACGACTATCTGGCTGTAGTCTTACATCTTGAGCAGCTTCAAATGGACGCGTTTGAGAAGGTTCTCATGCTCAATGAAGAGATGAAAGAGATGGAGAAAGAAAAGGATTCTCTTCGCGTTTTTCTGAAAGATATGGGGTCAGAGCTTCTGTCCATCAAGCAGAAATCTGACTCCGAACTGGAGGAGATCACTTCAAAGTTGAATCTATCAAATTCTCTTGTGGAAAATCTTAGGTTAGAACTGCAAGATGTCAGAACAGAACTTCAAACGAAGGCAGAATCTGAACAAAAGCTTGTTGATAGGAACAGAGACTTGACATCAAAACTTACAATAATGGAATATAAACTTCAAGATGCAGATAATGAGACGAGAGATATTTCGAAAAGGCTACTTGAGTTTGATAGAATATACGAGGAACTTGAGAGGGCTCGAGTGGATATTGTTAATTGTAGGGGGGAAAAAGAAGCTTTGGTGCTTTCTCTACAGTCCATGAAGGAATCAATATTTCCCCTGGAAAGCGAACTTAGCAATTTACGGGAAGAACTAAAATGCAGCAGGGATGAGCTAAAAACAGAGAGAGGCACTAAGGAGAAACTGGAGGATTCTATTACTGATCTTACTTCGCAACTGACTGAGAAGACCGAGCAGATATTGTCATTGCAAGAAAAAAATGCTGAGCTGGTCCATCTCAGGCTACAGTTATCTAATTATGAATCAGAGAAGTCTGAATTAAAGAATCTTTTATCACATCATGAGGAGCACCGAAGAAATCTGGATGATGAAATGTTATCCCTTCATGACAGAGTTGCTGATCTTTTCAGAGAACTTAGTGGCCTAAAGGAAGCCTTGGGAACTAAAAATGATGAACTGCATGCTGAAAAACTTTTTAGAGGAGAAATGGAGGGTAAAATAGCAGATCTTACGTCTCAACTGAATGCAAAATGTCAGGAACTGTTATCCTTGAATGAACAGAATAGTGAATTGGCTCATCTCAGACAGCAGGTTATTGATCTAGAATCTGGCAAGTCTGCTGTCGAACAACTTTTATTGTGCAAAGACAACTGCAGGAAAGAACTAGATGCCCAGATATCCACCCTTCAATCCCAGGTTATCAATCTAGATGCTGAACTATGCAAAACAAGGGAAAGATTAGGATGCGCATGCGATGAATTAGATTCAGAAAGGGAGATTAGAGGGAAACTGGAGGCAACAGTTTCCGATTTTACCTCTCTTTTGAAGGAGAAGCAGGAACAACTGTTGCATTTTGGTGATCAGAAAGTTGAATTGGCTAATGTCAGACAACAATTATTGAATCTAGAATCGGAGAAATCTGTTGTCGATGAATTCTTGTTGAGCAGCAAGGAAAGAATAAGTGAACTTGACACTGAGATATCAATTCTGCACTCCCAAGTTGCTGATCTTGATGCTAAGCTAAGCAACTCAAAGAAGCGTTTGAGGTTCACAGAGGACGAATTACACTCCGAAAGAGATAGTAGATTGAAGTTAGAGTCAACCATTTCTGAGCTTACATCTCATTTGAATGAGACGCAAGAGCAGCTGGTGTCCTTTGAAGAGGGAAAAGCAGAGCTGATCGTTCTCAGGCAACAAGTATCAGAACTAAAATCAGAGAAAGAAGCTAGAATGAAACTAGAGTCAGCAGTTTCCGAGCTCACATCTCTTTTGAATGAAAAAGAAGAGCAGCTTATATCCTTTGAAGAAATAAAAGCCGATCTGATCCTTCTCAGGCAAGAAATGTCAGACAAAAAATCAGAAAATTCTGAGCTTCGGCAACTTTTGTTCCGTGGTGATGAACTCTGCGGTCAAATGCGCGGTGAAAATTCATTGCTTAAGGTTCATATTACGGAGCTAGAAACTCACGTATGTGCATTGCACAAGCTCCTGCTGTCTGCCAATATCGAAGCCACTTTTGTAGGAAGTCAGTACCAGACAAAGATGCAAGAGCTCTTTGACAGAATCAGAATATTAGAAGAGCGCAATAAGGAGCTCCAAAAAAATCACCTGGATGTGGTTGCGGAGCTACAGAATTGTATGTCCATAAAGGATTATTATTATAAAGAAAATGAAAGCTTGTTGGGAGATTATAAACCGTTGAAGTCTGCTTTAGTACTTTCGAAACATAGCAAATGCCCGTTGGATTCAATGCATGAAAAGACCGTTATTTCAGAAAAAGTCGATGACTTAAAAGCAGATGGACCCGAGTTGGGAATCGGTGAAAATGCTGAAAAGAATTATTTCCAAAAAGAGGTTGAGCCATTTAAGCTGCTTCTAGACTTTGAAGAAGAGATGGAGCATGTGAGGTCTGCAAAAGATGAACATGAAATCACAGGGATCATCCTGAGGTCAAAATTATATGAACAACAAGAACAGATTATGTTTTTGCAGGATCAGAACAAAGAGTTTATGCACAGGCTTTCTGAGCAAACATTGAAGACGGAGGAATTTAAGAATCTCTCTATCCGCCTGAAAGAACTGAAAGATAGGGCAGATGCAGAGACCAATCAAATCCGAGAAAAAAGAGACAGTGAAGCTCCTTCTGGTGCAATGGTAGAGTCATTAAGAGTTGCTTTTATCAAGGAGCAATGTGAAACAAAGGTGCAAGAACTGCAGACTCAGTTAGATATATCCAAAAAACAGGGAGAAGACATATTTCTGAAGCTGCAAAAAGCCCTTGATGAGGTTGAGCAGCGGAAAAAGAGTGAAGCGTCTCACGTCAAAAGAAATGAGGAGCTGTCAATAAGGGTTTTAGAATTGGAGTCTGAAATGCAGATCATGGTGGCAAACAGACGTGAATTTGTCAAGGCTTATGATGAGATTAAGGCCGAACTGGAATGCTCCATTATTAGCACTGAGTGCTGCAAAGAAGAAAAGTTTAAGCTCGAAGCTTCGCTGCGGGAATGTAATGAGAACATGGAAAATCTGAGAGGCGAGCTTGAGTTGACCAAACGTCAACTGGATAGTTTGAAGGCTACCTCAGAAAATCTAGGAAGACATGATGCTGACATTGCTGGGTCTAGTTCCTTTGGGCAGCTCTCGGATGAACGCAATTTTGGGTGTGTAGAACATACATCCGGAGGAGACGCAGTAATTTCCCAGAGAAATGGCCGGCAGGTTTCTATTAGCGGCTATGCCAGCTCAGATGCTCATTTCAGAGAAAAGTCTTCGGAGGTGAGCTTGTCAGGAAGCTCTTTATCTCATTTGACCGTGTGCATCTCTTTTGGAAATCTTGGATCAGGCATAACTTTAGCTCCTCGATTTTTTCTAAAAAAAAAAGGCGATGCCTCCGTCCAACATGTTGCACTTCACCTCGTAAAGATCAATCCTAGTTTACTCTCATGGTGATGCTGATGCAAACTGATGCTAGCTCAATTGTGGTTTAATCATGGTTTTTTCAGCTGTGATTTGTTCTTAATTGGACCCAGTTTAAATCTATGATAGAACTTTGGAAATTGTTGTTTTATTTTGTACACGTATCTGTTCTCATGTAATTACTCAAACTTCGGGCATGTTTTACTAAGTTGACTTCCCATTTTAAGTATCCGGACTAATCTTCGAAACAATGTGTTCATGGGATCATAAGACCTATGCTTTCCTTTTATAGATTACAGGATCACAAGAAATGAACACTTTCTGATGCTCATGGCTGTGTTCGTATCTGCCTTGCCTTTTTTTTTAATTTTTTTTTTTCCTTTTTAAGGAATCCCATTCGATCTCATTATCTTTGATCCCGAACAGGACGGACCTGGATCTAAAACTGCAGCAGGCATCTCGAGGCAAGAACCCGCAGGAAAGGGAAGCCCTGTTCTAGCAGACGCGGGCTTCATCACGGCTGACGTGGAGGAGCAGAGGAGGGAGCAGCAGAGCCTCAGGGCCGGCCTCGATCGCCTGCACCAGGAGGTATCGGCGCCCCTCTCTGTGATCCTTCCTGGTCCAGTTTCATGTTGCGGCGCCATGAACGCGAGCTCCGCCTGATCATCGTCCTCTCCGGCTCGCAGCTCGAAAGGATGAAGAACGAGGATCTTGAATCCCTTCTCCCGGCGGGCGAGCAGCCGCCGCTGGATCCATCCGTTCGCGGGCTGGAACAGGAATTACTACAACTAGAAAAGGTGGGAAAATCCGTTCGCCGGATTTCGGCTCCCAAAAAAGGAAAAAAAAGAACTTTTTTTTTTACTTTAATTCCTTCTTTTTTCAGGCCAATCAACGCCTGGGGATGATATTTCCCTCGTTCCAAGAATGTCGGGGCAATGGGAACGCTTTGGAGCGAGTGCTGGCGTTGGAGCTCGAGCTCGCAGAAGCACTGCAGGCGAAGAAGAGGCCGGAGATCGTCTTCCAGAGGTATGGCGGCGATCCTCATGATCTCGTTCATATTTTTGGTTTTTTATGGTCAACGCATTCATTATCCATGATGCAAGGATGCAAATCTATAGGGATATTTTTTTTTACTTCTTCAAAGATGGGTTGCCACTTGGTAGGAAACCTGTTGAAAGTCAAACCCGAGTCGGACGAGGACCCACCTCTGCCGATCGGGCTGTTCGGTCAACTCATCATTATCCCCCCTCTGGGGTTGATTGGTCAACTCATGTTCATCCCCTCTCCGGCCCATCTCCGCAGCTCGTTCCTCCGGCAGCTCGGCGGCGACGAGGCGGCGGTGCTCCAGAGCTTCAGGGACATCAACGAGCTCATCGGGGACACGCTCAGCGCGAGGGGCCGCCGCGCCGCCATGGAATCGGAGCTCAGGGAGATGCACGGCCGGTACTCCCAGCTGAGCCTGCAGTTCGCCGAGGTGGAGGGCGAGCGGCAGAAGCTCCTCATGAAGCTGAAGAACGCCAGGAGCCCCCGGAAAGCCCAGCCCTGATCATAACTCCCTTCTAAACACTACCAAAAAAATAATAATAGTATTATTCATGTATATATGCACACACACATACACTGGATAAGGTTTTTATCCCAAAAGGGTAAAGGAATGCTCGAGTCAACGCGCAGGGCATGCTCCAAGTCAACGTGTATGATCTTTCCTGAGATGACCCAGTTGTGTGCGGGTTGGATTATGACCGGACGAGCCCAGAGTCAACCTCAGAAATGGCCACTGAACCCCTCTCTCTCTATCTCTATCTCTCAAGAGAGCTCCAGACAAAAAACTTCGGCGGCAAAGAATCGAGCCTCTGGACGAAGAACCCATTCTTTCTTTCATTTTTTTTTCCATTTTTTTTTGTTTTTACAGGGGCGGCCACGTCGGATCATCCGCCGGGTGAGGAGCTCGAGCTTCTGATCGTCAGCCGGGAGGGGGAGGCCGCCGCCGCCGCCGCCGCCGGGGAGCCGGAGGAAGAAGACGAAGAGAGGCGCCTGGGGGAGCTGATCAGAGAATGGAGCATCCGCATCTGCTCGGCTCGGACTTGTCGGCGCGCTGCTTCTCTGCACCACCCGCAGAAGAAACTCGGTCAATTTATTTCTCTGTTCGTTGACTTTTCATGAATGGGTTCTCTCACGAACAAGAAGAGATTGAGGAGACGACTTCCGTGAAGCAGATGAACGGGCACCGCCGTTCGTAGCTTGATTCCGGATAATTCAGAAGGGACCCCCCCCCAAAAAAAAAAAAAAACTTCTTTGAAGACGATCATAACCACACCCATTCATTCTTAGCTAAACTCCAAAACAAAAAAATTGAGCTCAGGATGTGCCAGTGATCCGAATTGGGTAAGGGGAGAGAGAGAGAGAGAGAGCCAGGCGAGATAGGTATTTCTGAATCAAATAAAGAAAAAGAGCTCAGGATGTGCCAGCGATCCGAATTAGGTTAGGGGAGAGAGAGAGAGAGAGAGAGAGAGAGAGAGAGAGAGAGAGAGGCAGAGGTATTTCTGAATCAAGTAAAAAAAAAAAGTGCTCAGGATGTGCCAGCGATCTGAATTGGGTTAGGAGAGAGAGAGGGAGAGAGAGAGAGAGAGAGAGAGAGAGAGAGAGAATCAAGTAAAGAGGAGGAGGAAGAAGAAGAAGAAGAAGAGAGAGGTACCATGGGCCTTGTCGGAGGTTGGCGGCCGCACGACGACGTGCATGGTGATGACCCCGCCGGGGAGGTCGGCGACGGGGACCCGGGAGGCGGCGAGGGTCTGGTTGTTCTCTAATATCCTCCCCCCGTTGATCAGCTTCACATCGTTCGTCGTCCTCGGAGAGATCTCCTTCCCTGGAAACCAGACTAAAATTTGTCGGATCGATCCAGAAGAACACATCAAAATCCAGCCCAGGATCATTATTTTTTCTTATTTTCTCCTTCTTCTTCTTCCCAATTATAGTAACCCAAAAAAAAAATAAAATCTTTCAAGCTGAAGATAAATACACCAACTGGGTATGCATCGATTTACATATGAAACGGTGCAGATGCTAGAGAGAGAGAGAGAGCTTGATCGGTTAAGTCGGATCAGCTGAAGAACGAGGACAAGATTTCCAGAAATGGGATTAAAAGGGAAACAGAAGCCTCAGCTCGATTAGCAGAATTTGATCCGAGCAGTCGGTGAGGATCCTGCTTAATTTTTGTACAACGGAAGGACTACCTCTCTCTCTCTCTCTCTCTCTCTCTAAATCTCAAGGACCCAATGCTTCCAGTCTCAAACAAATTCTGCAAGGCCCCAAAAATCAGTGCTTGAAACCTGTGAAATTAATTTCCTGTGGTCAACCCCAAAAACTTTGATAGATTTATCAGAAATCTAATTCAGTTAAGATAGATAGGGTAGATTTCCGATGATCTCGGAACCTGAAGAGCATGCATAAGTGCTCTCTCTCTCTCTCTCCTTCCCTCCCTCTCTCTCTAACTACAATCAACAAAAAATCAATGCATAATGGAAGCGATGTAGAACTTGGGTGCTGCCCCGTCTAGCCGGACGCTTTCATCATCTTCCTCAAGACGAATCGGATTCAAATGCGGAAATCACAAGCTGCAACAGAGAATTTTCGCCTGTGGCGATCTGACGAGCACGCAAGAAAATCTGATCGATTCGTGCAAAAATTATCGGGTCAATCGACGATTGCAGGACGCCCGTCGATAGAGAGAAGAGAAATCCCCAAGAACGGGCGATGAATCACCGCTCGGAAGCATGAATCTCTCTGAGGAGATGATCGGAAAGAAGAGGGAGAGAGAGGGGGGGGGGGGGAGGACGAACAGGCAAGAACTAGAGAGAGAAAGGCCCAGGATCGATTGATCGCCGGGATCCCTCACCTTGGGGCCATCGAGAAACTATGGTCTCCTTGAGGGCGGCGACGGTGGTGGCCGGATCGTACTTGTCGGGGCCGATGTCGCTGCCGTCGAACAGCCGGAACTTGAGCTCGATTAGGTCTTCCCCAGCCATGAAGACGAGGGACCGATCTCCCTCCCAGTTCAAACCGCCATCCCCAAGATTCTCGCGCCGCCGGCGCCTCAGAAGCGCAGAAACCCCGAAGAAAACCAGCCCGACACCATGAAAAAGAGAGCCAGAGAGAGATCCAGTCAACGGAGAACCCTTCCGATCAGAATCCGACCGCTGCTCCGAGCCCTTCCGATCGGGGGGGGGGTATCACCGAGGTCAACGGGATCCGAAAGATCGCGCCGAAAACCCAGATGGGGAATTCTCCGCCGGAGGGAGGAAGGGGAAAGCCCGGCGGCGGGGAGGAGGGAGAAGGACGACGACCGGGCCGCCCTTTATTACCCCTTCGGATCCTCCTCTCCCTGCAAATTTTCTTCACCGGAGGAGTTAAACTGGGCAAAAACCCGGCTTCTCCATCACGTAATTAATTGCTTTCAACGCAAAAATTCCTCATACGATCCAAAATCATTCAAAGACGGTGGCCGTAGATCTCCTCCCCCTCGCGTGCGACAAACTATCGCCGTCACCACCATTGAACATTGGAACTAGAAAAATTCGCAGTCCCGCACCACCACCGCGTCTAAAAACTACATTTTTTTAATGCCCAGAAAGGATTTTTTTTAAGATCGTCGATTATTGGGGACCCCTTTTGAGCATCGGTGGGCTGTTCTGGAATGAATGGCTCAGCGTTTCTCCGGACTCGCATAATGCGGCTGGGAGTGCCCACCTGGGCCACGTCCATTTATCACATAATTTATTTTTTCTGTCTTGAAATGCTGGGGAAATTATCGCCGATTGGGTTTCACTTGTAAAAATGATGAGCCCATCCCCACACCCATTTAACAGATCGGCATAAACAGGGATGGAGAGAGAGAGAGAGAGAGAGAGAGAGAGAGAGAGAGAGAGAGAGAGATTATATATCTATATATATGTATATATATAGCCAAATTCTGAGTTAAATCATGTTGAGATTATGAGTAACACTAGCCAACATATCAGATGGACATTAAGTCATGAAGAACATCTGACATGTTGTAAAGAAAAGCTATAAAAATGTAGAGTAATAATGGGAGTTATTTTGGGATATTACACACAATTGTTGATGAAGTTTTGGTGGGTTATTATTCCAGCTATGTTGTCGCTACTTGCGATTAGTAATCTCCAAAGTTCCCCACATATAATCATATAATAATCCCATTTACTAAAATTAGCCCACTTTAAAAATTATAACATTTTTAGCAATTATATAAACTTTCAACCACTTAAAAAAAATCAACCACGAATAATAAAATGTAAAAGTCGAGAATAGTTTGGAAGAAGTTTGTTAGAGGTCATCCATGAATAATAAAATCGAAATTGTTTATGTTGAAAATCCCAACGAATGAGGCCATCCACAAATAAAAATTCACAAAGTTGAAGTTTGGTATTTTATTAGACCGTGGTAAATTCATAAATAAATAATTGTTTTTTCAGAGTCTTCGAGCTCTTGTTATGAGGGGCAGGCCTTGGTGACTCAAGGATATTAAGCATGTTGGAGTTGTTCTTAAGCAAAATACATTGCTTACCTCATAGACATGACATTTATAGTAAATTTAAACGCCTCACATAGTCAATCTTAACAGTATTATAGCATAATAATGCATCAGTCATGTGATGAGAGACCGCGTTTACATGTCCAAAAGAAGTCAACCGATGCGGACAGGCCACATTTAATTGCGTGATGGGAGAGGCCAGATGTTCATGATTTCCCAGTCTTCTAGATCTCGTTTCCCCACTTGGGAAAAAAAAAAGTCAGATCTGGTGAGGTCAAACCCCATGCACACGACAATTTCTGGGGTAGAAAAAGTCCACACGCAAGACTCAGAGACTTTTACCTTCTCTCAAATCCAAGGGGAGAGAATCATTCAAATATGAGGTCAAACCCCATGCAACTGAAATTACGAAGGTGGGTTTGACCCACCCTCATGCAAATATGAGGTCAAACCCCATGAAAATATGTGCAATTTTAGGCAGATGGGAAGAACCCTACAAAGGAATTGGCACCCTAAACTCGGAAAGAACCTCCACTAGCTCCTCCTCTATCTCAGCAGCTGCTAGATGGAGGCCCTTAAATCCTTCATTGGAACAGTATCTTTCAAGCTGGCAGCTGGAGCAACAGGGAAGGCTTTAACGAAGCTCATCCACCCTAAAACCCCAAGGTGAGGCAGGTAGAGAGAGGCCATGGTGAAAAATCTAGCGGCATATACTGAAAGTCAACGCGTGTGATCTGGCACATGAGTAAGAGCAACTTTGGACCTCAATGATCCAGAAAGATGGTAAGTTCTCGAATCTGGAGGCTCTCTCTGCAGGGGAAACAATGGAAAAAAACCCAGCTTGGTCAAAGCCCGCCTCCTGAAAAGGAAGCTGCTGAAGGATGTTAAACCAACCCGGATCACCATGCCATAAAAGGAAAGATCTTCAGATAAAAGGACTGTCCTGTTCTTCCCACAGATGGTATTATGCTGCAACTGGAGCACCAGCTGCCATTTTTTTTTTTTTTACAAGGAGTGACCGTCATAGTGGAACCTGGACAAGCTGGGTGATCTTAGGAAGGATGAGGTGGAAGGACCGCAGAGTGGGCCCACATGCATACAACCCACGTGGACAGCCAACTGCTGTCCGCTTATGATCTCCACAGCTTCAAAAGGGCAAAGAAAATGGAAGATGCCAGACACCTACCGCCCATCTGGCCGCATGCCAGATTCAGAGAACAAAGAGGCCACTATGTCAGTGGTCCACGATACCCAATAGGGACCATAAAAATCACAAAAAAAGTTCAGAAAATTCCCTCTTCTTGGGAGAATATTCAGTCTGAAACATGGATTTGCATGTACTTTCTTGACAGAATTCTAATATCTGAAAATAATTGCAACACTCTAAATTTGGAAACAACTGTTAACAAAAAACCATATTTTATATATATATATATATATATATATACATATATATTACACTATTATATGTCGCTAGGGCTAGAGATGGGAAGGCCAACTAGAGTCTTAGGTTGAGCTGGGTCTGATTGAGGCTGCTTCCAATGGGTCTGGACGAGGACGAAGACACATGACTTTCTATGATAAGGCAAGGATGCCAACCAATTAGCTGAAGGAGTAGAGGAGAGAGAGAAAACCAAAAAGTTCATTTCCATGCGATGGGGGCAGTAGATGCTGGCAATTAAAGATATCATAGCTTTATTTATCAATTGAGATTAGATAATAAATAAAGTTGGGTAGCATCAGATCCTTCAAACTACTTTTTTACCGAAAAAAGTTAGCTAACGCAGTCAGAACCTATTTTTATCAAAAAAGGACCACTTTTGCGGAAGAAAGGGACATAAAATTCAACACTACAGTTTCTCTTTGTATGAGCAAACGTTGAACAAAGTGCGGTTGAAGTTGATAACAGGGAATGCGCTGTTTTTAAGGAAACTTAGCGATGAGTCAGCTGATGGGGGCAAAAATCAGCTCATTCTGACTTAGGTCTCGATTTCTAGGGTTCTGACGTGAGTGAAAAAATTATTGATCTAAGATTCCCTTCAGTAGTCGCCTCCAGAAACCTGTGCAAACTTCATGGAAAAACAGTGCATAAAATAGTATTTTTCAAGTACCGAGGTGCCTCTGCAAGTTTTCCGTATAAAAAAAGAAAGTAGACAACTTATGACCTACGTACTAAATAACACTCTGAGGCTAGTCCACTAAGTGAGCCACGCACATAAATTTATTAGATAATAGGGAATGATCAGAGAATGATTTATATGGTCTGTAGAGTGTCCCGGAGGGGGAGGGCAAAATTGGAACTTTATCTTAATTATTGATAACACGTAGACAAAATGAAATGTCCATCTTCTGAAACATGATCGCGAGTTGAATCTGGTTGTCTACTTGTCTAGACTAGCTTCTGCTGGTGTTCACCCAACATGTCCATTCCCGCTCAAATGAAAAGGATGGAATGAACCCATAATTTATTATATTACTTCAACTACAGTAAAAGAAAAAAAAAAAGGCCTCATGAAAGTTATCAAAGGATGAAGGATCAAGAATCAGTTCAAGAGATTCTAACCATCGCCAGATGAGTCCCCTAGTACGCGATGCAGACTGAATTCTCTGAAATTCTGACAAAGAACTGTATTATTTTGGTTCACGATTGAGGCATTCTCTTGGCAAAAGGGTAAAATCTTACGCAATCATTTAGATGTTGATCTTGGCCATCCATATGCAAAATATTTAACAGTATTTAAGTTCCCTACTGTCAATATCTAAGTTCTTCTTTCTGGGGTGTT
The DNA here is from genome assembly GCA_024713555.1 of Spirodela polyrhiza. Classification (NCBI taxonomy): domain Eukaryota; kingdom Viridiplantae; phylum Streptophyta; class Magnoliopsida; order Alismatales; family Araceae; genus Spirodela; species Spirodela polyrhiza. The sequence continues at coordinate 4,235,431 of CM046544.1, read as the reverse complement.
CTGGGGGAGCTAAGGTCATTGAGACAAACACTCGAAAATTGCACCCAGAAGACCATTTCATCATCAATCACTATACAGAATTTCATGATATTCTTGGCCAAGAAGTAAGAAAAGAGTGCATGCCTTTTTTAGAGAATATGCATAGATATATAAAACTTCAACTTACGACATGTGATAATCAATCCAGCATTTATATTGAACCTTTTTCTTTTCAGTGTCCGAAAACGTACAATGTCCTTCCACAATAGGCCTGCCCAGTTTCATTTACATTATGCCTGCGAAGCTTCACAAGTACGTAGCCTGGACATATTGTTTACGAAAGATAACAAAGCAGGTCAATTAATATAAAGTCCGCACTAGACTAAAGCATTTATATGCATGCTCATTTTTTATTGAAGACAAACACCACTGAACTGTGAGAGAAGGGCAGCAAACCAACGCATGCCTTCGAATAGTAGGATGGCAGAACACTAGGAAATTTTTTTGGCAAGAAGAAAGGCACCTTCGGCCCTGTAGGAGGACGGAACCTCAGGAAATCCTAAATCTCTAGCCCGGATCAGAGAGGATAAGAGATTAGACGGAGGAACTAAAACTCTAGGACGAATTAAGGAGATAATCCTGTTTTTTTTCTGCTCCTCTCTCACGTTCCTCAAAAGGATAATGCTTTATATATGGCTGCAACCGTATATATTTTTAGTGGACATAACGTGGATTTGAGTTTAAATGTTAGTGGGCCAAAGGGTCTGATATTTTAATGGGACCAGCCAACTCTAACATAGAGAAATAAAAAAAATAACAAACGTTTGTTTCTCATTTAAGATTTTCCGAGTTATTAGATTTACATTGAAGTATGTACAATTGCACGTAGTAGATCTTTGATCATCATGACAATCGGACAAGCCTGCATCTGCATAGCTCTCAATCTCTACATGAAAGATGTAGAATATATCACAGTTATTGGGTATTATTTAAGGCACTATAGAATCTGATCCGCAGCCTTCACATGTAACAATATCAAAGAATAGGTAATGCCAAGTCTAGACAGAATTAAATACAAGAGTTTACCAATAATTCTTCAATATAGAAGAGCAGTGCGACTTGTTGATGCAGCCCATGATTCATTCTAACAGGCGTTTTTACGAGTTTCAATGCAGAGATATTTGATTTCGAATTCCTTGACCAATTTGATCCTTAGCATTTTAATCTTCTCGTCATTTTAATCATTATATCACAAAAAAAAAATGCAAACTTTTCCTCCTTGCCAATTCGTAAATCAGGTGTAACCTATGTTACTTTATTTATAGAAAAAAATTAATGATGACTTTTATGAATCTATTGAACCATAAATATGAATACTACTTTGAACGATGTAAAATTTTTTTCAACCTTTATCTACCTTTCCTTGGGTAGTAGGGGGACACTGCATTTCCTTATCATTAAGGTCTCCATTCAATAAAGCCTTTTTTACATGCGTAAAAAACATAAATATAAACAGGGATAAACCCTAGCTTTGATAGAACAGAGAGAAACAAAGATCTCTGTCCTTCAGGACAGAGTGGAAGAGCAGCAGAAAGACACCTTAATTCTTTCTCTCACCCACTAAGTTCCTTAAATAGGGATAAGCCCTAGAGACATATTATCAAATGCCCAAAAAACCTTTACACTTTAATAATTTAACCATCAACTCTCTAACAATATCAAATTGGAAGAGATGATTTTGAAATTGGGCAACTAATGAAAAGTAATCCTCATATATTTAATGTTTATTATATGAGCAAAGGCTACATCATAGTTAATACTGTATGTTGGGGTAAAACCACTGATCTTGCCTTGAGCCTATCAATGATGTCATTTGTTTGATACTTGATATTAAAAACCCATTTAAAGTTAATAAGCTTCTTTTCAGTAAGTAATTCTACAAGTTCCCATGTTCTATTTTGCTAAAGTGCCCTCATTTCCTCATTCATTGTATGTAACCACTTTTAATCATTCACAGCCTCTGCAAGAGAATTGTAGAAAGGGAGAAGTGGTCGAAGGTAGACATAAAAAAGTTTAGGTTCTTTTGGCTGTCATTGCATGTCATCCTTTCAGTTTAAATTCATAAAAATATTCTAAGAAAAAGACAATAGAATCCTCCTACCTTGAGGCTACTCCCAAATGTTTGCTTCAGCTGTAGGTCCTAAAAATTTTAATTATTTTGAAATAATATTACAGAATATTGTCATTATTTCGTGAGGCTACTTACAGAAAGTAACTTCGTAGAGGGATTAATAACATTAAGAAAAAAGGCCAAGACCAAGTCATTATTAAGGTGATTAGTTCCCTTGCCAGCAATTATAGCATTGGAACCATCTGCCATAGTCACATTTTCCTCTACTGGGCTTAAAGAGTAAGAAATGAAAAGATTTGGAATACTTGTCATGTCATCGTTAGCTCCAATGTCTCTGACCCAAGATGAGTCAGAAATGTGAGATATGATTTGCTGATACAAGAGGGAAGTTCTGTAAATGTAACAGGAAAAAATTGCTCAGATACCGGTGAGGCTTATTTGGGTCGTGTTCTAAATGCTTCAGCTCCCAACTTGAAATTACATGAATGAGTAGATGAAGTGAAAATAGGTTCTAACTCATATGAGGTGAAGCCTATGAACGCGATCAATATATGTCCAGCCTCATCATCATCGTGTCCTACCTATGATGGGTTACCTGATTTTCCTTGCTTAAATTTTTCATACCTTTTATCAGGATAATTTATCTAGCCATCCTCTTTCTGATGGTTTTCCTGATCACAATGACTACATAACAGTTTACGTTTACCATTGTCTTTCTGCATTCCGTTTTTCTTAGCCAAAAACTGCATCAGGTAGCTGATCAACTTTATGATTCGTCAACTGCAATAACTAGTAAGATGTTACTAACTCCAAATATCACTTTCTTTCTATCTTCCCGGAGAATCATATTAATTACATGGTCCACAAGAATCAGCTCCCTTAGTAAGAATTTGACTCCTCAAAAAAATAAAATTTACTTTTGGAAGGCTCTGTTTTTTAAGACTATTGAATATATATCCCGTCATCAGCTATAGTGTCCCAATCAAATGCATCACAAAAGTCCAGTTCTTCTGAGTTGCCTTTTACTATAAAAAAATTCCAGTCGTGATCTAGAGTCTTCCTTCTGAAGTCAACAGAAAAATCCTAGATACATCTTGCTTTTGTATGCACATTTCATCTAATACTGTTTACATCTCCCTTGTTATCTCTTTTTGAAGAATAAGGTGCTGAATCTCACTCCTCACTCAGCCCAAAATTCAGGAGATGAGACTACAGCCAACCGACTCCCAAGCAACATATCTTAGGTCACCTTCATCCAACGGTTAGCTGACCACTCTTACCTCTCCCTTTAATATAGAGACCGTATCATAAACCACGCTTGATAATGATGTCCTATGAATTTCACAACCATGGTATGAGGCTGAGTTCCCAAATGTGTTGAAACAGGGGCGTGAATAGAACTGATTCTGGTGTTGTAAGAGCCATAATCTTGGAAGACGACAAGCGTGAGGAAAAATATTGAGGGAAATACTTGGCTTCACACGACCAAATTCTTACAGATGATGCCTTGAGGTCAGGATTGCCAGCCCGATGATAACAGCAGAGAGTTGGAAATCCCAGAAGACCAATTCTTCTTCTATTACCATGAAAAAGAACACAGTCGAATTATGAGAGGAGGGTGGAACACCAAGAAATCCCTAGGACGGGATGAAGAACGCCTTCAAATAATCGGAGAAGGGCATAATACCAGGGAACTTCCAGGACAGGAAGAAAAAACCTTCAGTCCTGCGGGAGAAGGACAGAGCACAAGGAAAATCCCCAAGTGTTGACTTAGAGAGAGAAGGATAATAGACATAGATCTAAAACCCTAGGCTGAATATGGGGGGAATCTCCTTTTCTCTCCCAGTTTAGGTTTAGTGGACCCAGCTGCCTAACATGCACGACCTTTCTTTAATGGAAAAATAAATTTCAACTAGGATTTAGTTCATCCCACAGAACCCATCATGGGCATCCGGCTTTTCTGTGTTCAATAGACTTGTATGTAACTATTGGAACGACTCTACCGCCCAGTCACTTCTGTTCCACTTAATCTCTTTTCATGGCCGCATATCTTTACGGCTAAAGGGGAAATCTTTTTCCTGGTACATGAATCAAATACTTCATTTCATCCTAGAAAAGCCATCTCTTTCTCAACAATTTCTTTGCCAAAGGCCGATTGTCACTGCATATGGACCCGAACCTGGTTGATCTATCCACCACCAGGATGAAGCTTGGGTTAAACTTAGTGGAGGTCTTGAGCGACTGTGATGCTGAAGAATCAGCCGATGAGCTGGGGTTAGGGTTGAAATGCCACAGGAACCCAGAGCTAGCTGGTTCTGCCCGAAATGCGTTGAGGTGTGACAGTTGACTGGACATCTATAGGGTAAAGCACTGTTTCAGTGTGGGCCGTGGGAATGGTACAAAATTGATTGAACAGAGGGCCAAAACAAGGTCTGATATTTTAATGGGTTCCACCTGCCCTAAAATAGAGAAGCAAAAAAAAGTGATAGCTGGTTCTTAACGTTTATTGTGTTTAAAATAAGCAAGCCCAGTCAATCACTAGAAAAACTTCCTGAACATTTTGCGGGCACCACTCAGGAAACTACAAACGGCTCCTTTTGTATCATTTCATATATAAAGTTCATTTCTTTCAAAGCATTTTCCTCAAAACTGTAGAGAAACAAAACTGATGATCATAAGTCCACAGACGTGCTCCAGCCAATCCACTCTCTCCCAGCCAAAGATTATCTGGAGGGTAGGAACCAAGAGTTCATCCTACGTGAGATTTTACCTCCAATCTTCATCAGACGCTTCCTGTGGACCACGACATAAAGTGAGAGTCATTTAAGGTAGCAGATACACGCATTAGCCCAGCTAAATTTCCTACATGCTGGAGAATGGTACCTCATACGGATGGTTTCCAATTTCCAGTTTCCAAGAACCTCAAATTCTCCCTCTTCTTGAAAAAATAACCCACTATATGTTACTGTGCCTGAAACGTTTATCAGCCTCTCTCCTATTTGCATCATGGACAACATAACTCTCCAACTAAACCATGGAAAGGATCTCTGTCACTTACCTTTAATAGGTGGTCAGAGATACGTCCATATATCTCTTCCATTATCCAAGGGGAAATCATTATGCTAATCGACAATATCTTTTCTGGTGTTTTCCCTTTTTCAAATTTGCTACTTCCCCGATAATCGGTGACTATATATGCAATTATCTATATCCAAAGATAAAAAAATCAGTCCCCGACCAAGTAAAAAAAGATTTAATGGGAAATCCGTGCAAATCATAGTTTATAATCCATCCACTGGTTATCCTCTGGATTTCTGATCTTTTCTAAGCACAAATGTAGCTGTACCTCCTAATACATTCCGAGATTAAAAAACCGATCTATCCTAAATGGCAAACTAGTCTTCGAAGTATTCAAAAAATTTCCAAATCTCAGTAAATCTCGAAAAATTACTTTTATGTTTTGTAATTGAAAAAGCTCAAACAAAAAAAAAGAATAGCACAGAATCAGTAGTATCCCCACTATCCTGACACTTAGATGGAATGTTTTGACTGTCATAAAAGAAAAGGATTCTTAACAATATATGGAACGTACGTTAGAAAAGACTCCAATAACAATTATGTCTGGATAAAAGTGTAGTTGATCGAAATGCATAGGTTCTCACGATTATGATCCTTTCGTGACAAAGTCGAAACCCGATTCCTTATTGTTGAATTCTCCAAGGTACAGTACTCACTTGCCACAGCTTTTTTCAACAGCTGCACTTTCGTAGAAAACATTCAGTAACTTCTCCATTTTTTCAGTTTTCCGTCTGACAGAAATTTCTACAGACTTAGCCACCCAGGAGACTAAGTTCCATCAGAGCACGAGTATTTCTTCTTATTTCACTGATGCCAGTGATGGCCATGCCGAAAGAATTCGTCTTCCAATCTCATGAAAGCACACAAGAACTATGGGGAAAAGTAACGATAGCTAGAGTAGCGTACACTTGACCAAAAACTAACTACAACCAGTATAAAAGCAGTCGCCAATATAGAAACAAGAAAAGTAGAAATTGATGTCCTGATCATGTTTTCTCCAGACAACAATAATCAAATATCCCCGGATAAATTACTCTAAAGCAGCATTGTGACATTTTCAGACTGCATCAAATGACACGACTATATTTTTGGAAGTAATATCCGTGATACAATCCTGTAGATTGTTTTCACATGATACATGAACCAAACAATTGCAGAAGAAAGAGTTTTCATCGGACGAAAAATATTCGTGAGCTTGCAACAAAATTGATCTGATATTAAGAATATAGGCATTTAAGCCCATCGTTGTAAAACATCTAAAACATTCCCGCACGAGATGTGATCCAACTATAGGAGCTGTTCAGACAGGATCTCACTCTGAAAATATATAAAACTGGCTATTGAAAGGAGGAAAATCAAACAAGTAATATATCTTCTTTGAAACTTATATTATATCTGCCATATTTGAATTAGGAGTTCCCACTGTTTTATATATAAAAGTGGGATTCATTTAAGCTCACTAACGTGAGCACCTTTTCTCACTAAAATGTAAGGATATGAATAATGTATGAAAACTATTTTTAAATAAACTTTTCATGTGAATTTTATTTCTAAATGAATATTATAATTCAAAATTAGAAATGAGAATCCAAAGAAAATCATATGAATTGAAATCTTGTTACTTTTGTAACATATACCCTTACATTTTCAGATATCTTCCTTTTCCGTCTCTTCCACATTTATCATTACTTAAGATTCTGACTTCAGCTAAAGTTTCTTTTTCTGGCTCTAAATCATCTCATCATTAGGTATATTTCTGAAGAAAAAACCGATAGTATTCTACAGCGAGAGATTTTGACTGTTTAATGCGAATTACTTATTACCGCCATCACAATCCTTGCATGTTACCAATTTAATAAACAAACCATCATAAAAGGTTCGAGAACAAGGATTTTTGTTTTACTAAGGTAAATTTGAGAAATTGGAAAGGGGGCCATGGAGCCTATCCTCTTTTAGCAATAAGAGGCTGCCAGAGAGAGGTTAGACAAATTTTCCCCTAATGTCAATCAAATTCCATATGAAGAGATTAGGAATATAGGTGACATTCTCTGGCACTTCGATTGCCATATACTTCCTCTTGTTTACCAACATAATACATCAAATCACAACTCTATGGGGTGAGGGACAAGGATGCACTTCGGCTATTTCACACTATCACGTTAGGTTAAAATTTCCAGATGTTAGGATGCCACACTGCCACTTCTGGAGATGGCACCTGACCTTGCCACCACCTTTTTGTCCAGGAAAACAATTTCGCAAAAAAATTAAGTCCCTTCTGTAGTAAATCAAGGAATATAGCGTGCATGCAGTTACACACCCAGACCCAATGAAATTGGTGACAATGGTGTATTCACCAGAGATTCAGGACGACAGGAGGGAAGGGAAAGGTGTTGGGGGAGGCAAAGTCCCATCACAACATAAGCAAGATGAGCAAGATGAATGAGAACAGATAGATATATCCATAATATCGCCACACGAAAGTGGCATATATTTCAAGGTGAATTTCTACACAAGTAGATACAATATTTGGTAATTCGGTATTAACTAGATTTCCAGGACCTGGCAGCTAACAAGTTCTGCTGTCCCAAAATTCTTAGTAGCAATGACCTTGAAAATATCAGTTTCCCCGCCTACTGATGCATTCACGCTCTCACTAGTGGAACTTGATGAAGGCAATGATGAACAACTGGAGGGAGCATACAAACGTTTTGGCACATCTGCCTGTAATATAGCAGTTTCATTATTGGCATCTCTCGTGATCACATGAAGCTTCCCGAGAAATCCAGCAAGAAGATAAGGTGACTCAGAATCAGTGAAATCATAGACTGGGACTTTCCCAACAACAACTTTCCATGCATCTTCCAGCTCATCATAGACCTTAATCTTGCCACTATCCAAAGAACTAGAAGGATCCAGCGCATAAAGTTCTCCATCCACAACCACACTTAGTTTTGTTCCTGCCTGTTTTGCTGGCCAACCTTCTCCCATGCCAGCAGGCATATCCACCCACGAGTCAGTCTCAGGATCATAGATCTCACCACCAACGTCAACGAAAAAAGGCCATGAGTATAAACTTTGTGGTACGCACAATCTTCCTCTATATGAGGTCATCCCTGTAGCAATAGGCTTTAGCATGTCAGCCAAGAAAGGTGTAGGTAACACCTGTGCCCTGGAAAATGGCATGCTGGGAACTGGAGCCCACAACCCAGTGGAGGGATCAAAGACTTCAGCTGACTGCAAAGGTGTTAAACCAACTCTGCTCTGACTCACTCCGCCCACAACATAAAGCTTGTCATTCAACCGACCTGTTTTACAATATGCCCGGCCGATGCTCATAGAACTCACTTCTTTCCATGCATTTAAACGGGGATCATACTTCCAAACACATCTCATGGTTGTAGAGCGCAAGAAACCTCCAAGCACAAAAAGACAGCCATCAACAGCTCCAATTGCACAGCCAGAAAAGGGCATTCGATCCAAGACATCTTCATGCCCAAGCCACCCCTTTATGACATCTGCAATCCTAATGCTAGACCCCACTACGTTCCACAAACGTAGGCTAGAAAAACCTCGCTTAGATTCTTCCTGATAAACAACATCTGGCATTGGTGGTAGCCTTTGCCATTTACTGGCCTTAGGGTCCAAAGCATGCCACAAGGGCTTTTCATTTTCAACTTTTGTGACGATATACAGCCATTCTTCTGTGGTTCCTAGTTCTTTTCTTAGTTCATAGAGCTCATTACTTGTCACAGCAGCTTTCCAACTGCGGGAAACCATTTTCACATCCAAGTAACAGATCCTGGGGACTCGTGCAAGGATCTGAAACGAGATCTCGTCAGGAAGACTAGGAATTAGCCTTGGGCTGTCATCACCAAAGCTAGGTGACATTCTCAGTCTCTTGCGAGATTCATTTTGAGAAAGTTCACAACAAGTAGACTCACTGGTCCTTGAAGCTGGAAAGCTAAAGAACGATCCCATTGGAACTCCAGTAGCCGTGCTGTTTCAGGTGTCCAACATAAATGACTCGCAGACGTCAGTTTGTCTACATTAAGAAAACAAGGCCTCAGAATTTCTGTCCACATGAACCTGAAAAATTCTGATAAGAGACCAAAAAATAGTCTAAATCGAGATGCTTCCAGGAAGATTAAAGACGATGATGATCCAAGAAGAAAAAAAGCCAAGGAAATCCAAAATAATTGAAGATAAGCGATCACTTGTTCAACAACAAAAAGGATGAAGACCTTATATGATTTTGATAGATTATCAGCCGTGGAATGAAAGAGGATAATTTCACTGTCGAAACAGTAATATACTCAAACTCAAAGTAATTGAAGATACGAACTTTCCTGCTACCATTATCTGAAAGAAAATTTCAGAGAGGACGCGCCAGAACCGTACACCATAAAACCCAGGATAAAGATAAAATAAGCTATTTAAAAATTCCGATGAGCGCGGACTCTCAAAATTTTCACCGGTAAAGGGAGAAAATTGAAGAAAGCCGTCAACCAAATTTAAAAAAAAAACTACGCCGATTTAAAACGACAGAAGAGAAAACAAAGCCTTTTTTCTCTCGCATGCATGGAAAAATCGACGCAGCCTCTCGACTACCATCCTAAATTTTCGGAGAATCGAACCACTTATCCTCGAGTCGAATTCAACCCTACACCACGTTCACCCATCGTCCCACCCCAAGACCGGTGGATCCCGCCACAAAACTGAAGAAACGCGCAAAATAAGGAACATAAAAAATTCGCGCAGCGCACAGACTCGGAAAACTCATCAAATCATACAATTCGCAGAAACACCAAGACATTACCCCTTCTCCAACACCACCCACCTTCAGCAGGACCCCTGAATCAGAGCCTTTCCCTGGGCCCCGGGAGATGACGAAGGAGACGAGATGGAGAAGGAGGGGGGGCGGCGGGAGCAAGATCGGCCTTCCGCCCTTTCATTCCGTCCCCCTCCCTCCTTCCCCCCACTGGTTCCGTCCAAGCTCCATCTCCCACGGAATGATGGCCCGCCCCCATTTCGAATATTTATAGATATCCGCGGTGTCCACGCGTCACGCTGTGGGCTTCCAATCGAGATCAGGGCCCGAGCTCATCGGACGGCTCTGCGCATCTCTCGCGAGCCGACGGCGTCTCGCGCCAGCTCCAGAGGATATGATACTACCAATGACGGTGATGGTGACGTCATCTAGCGATGACCGAGACTAATTCCCTAGAACATCTGCGTGCATGCGGAGCAAAATTTTAAAGGATCATAGATAATAATTATAGAAATTAGCTTAGGAAGATGGAATTTTTGTTAAAAAATATGGGCCTATTAAATTTTGAAAATCATTTATGAACTAATTTTTAAAAAATAATGATCAGAACATAGCATGCAAACAAGCATCTTTTAGCTCGTATGTTTTTTGTTCGGTGGTTTTCTGAATTAATTTTTTTTGAAAAAAAATTTAGATTTTGTTGCTTCTAACAAGTAATAATTTACAATGCATCAATACCCTATAATTTCCAACTAATAACTAAACTGAAGAAGCATTTATCATGGCATATTGTAAACATATGTTAAATTAAATACGGTACATTGAGGTGACTCATTCCCCTACAAGAAGATCTGCATATAATAAAATATTATCATTCAACGCATCATGTAAAAATGTTTGCTACTATGTTCATTAATCTAAAACTACCATGAGATTAAACTAAGATAATAACAAGTTGGCAAAGTTTTCGTGGGAAAATCAAGAGTTGATTCGTTAGGTAACTTCCACCCAACTCAATATTTATAATTTTTATGTGAAATTTCCAATTAATCCTTAAAAACATTGTTCTTGTTCAAATTAATCAAGCTTTATACATTTTCAAAGCATATGATAAAATTGAATAATTAATTTTCTGCATTATTTAAGACAAATTTTGTGAGTGGTTACTTTGTCAAGAAATCAACGCTTGTTACATCGAATTACACAACATCTATTGCTTTGAAAAGATATTTATTATTTTCATTGTTTTGACCAAGAATGCATTGCCAAATTTGACAACTTTTAAATTTCTAGTTCAATATTCATTTTTCATTTAATTATTTTGGATTAACCATGAGTTATCTCATTAAATAAAATTTATAGATGCAAATAATAACATAAAATCTGAGATTGGTTAGTAAAACACTTTTTGGCCCAAATGCAGTTTAGGTTATTACGACCATCTGGATTTACAAATGAGACCCCCAAATTAGGGATTCTACCATCTATTATCCTCTATTGCATTTTATTAACACTAACAAGTCTTAACTGTGGTCAAATCAAAAAAAAATTTACAAAAAAAGACTAGTATGCCCTTCATAAGGAAAAACATACAGAAATCAACCCTAATTGTGAATCATGACATTGCAATTTTGAGCTAGATTTGATTGCTTACTTACTTGGGGCATTTGTAGATTGTATATTGAGAAAACTCATGATACAATGAAGAATTCCAATGTTCCTAAAATGAGGTGAAATAATAATTTCGACCATGTAAGTATTTTGATGAGTTTATCTTCATATTAGTCTGGTAATTGATCATGAGAAGTGACCTCATATCAACCACATTGAGCTATTTACTAGTGCCCAATAAAAAGTATTAAAATTTGTATACCAATGGTGATCAAGTAACCATTTGAAGCAACTTTGCACATGACAGTAAAAATAGATATCACTGGTAAAAACGAAACAGTGCTTTACTTCTCAATTATTACTCAATAAAGGAATTTTTTACATCTTTATTTTTATCTCTCAATGAACTACCTCAAGGGGGGCCACGTTGAGAATATTCAAGATTTTTTTATGTTGGATGTTTAATCATGAAAAATGTTCAGAAAAATAAGTCAAAATGAGGCATGGCTAGATCTTGCAAATGGTTTTAAATAATGATGCATCCCAATAAAGAACTTTTGCAAATCTTACAATGTGATCAAGTTTGAAACTATATTCACCAGACATTCCTCAACCAATCAAAGGCATTTATGAGCTTTATGTGTCATTTGGTCAAGCTGCAAAATCCAATAATTTTCTCAACATATTCTTCCCCAACAAATAAGAACTTTTTTGAGCTGCCACACTGATCATACATAACAAGACAAAAATGTAACACTCCTGTTTTGTACCTATATATGCTAAAACTAAAAATTCAGATTAAAATAAATAAAAATAATGTATATATATATATATATATAGAGAGAGAGAGAGAGAGAGAGAGAGAGGATGTGACTAACAGATGGAGGGGGAGGGGGATTTAAGAGGTGGAGGGAAGTGGTGGGTCAAAAGAATATAATTCTTTTAGTGAGAAAATATGGGCATTCCTCCTCTCACACTTGCTATGCCAACACATGCACAGCCTTTTCTGTGGAGCATGCAATCCTTGCTCCTATTTCTTCTCCCTCGCATGGTTGGGCCTAGGAGTGATGCTCAGAAAATGTTGCCGAGAGAGAGAGAGAGAGAGAGAGAGAGAGAGAGAGAGAGAGAGAGACACGTGAGAGAGAGAGAGAGAGAGAGAGAGAGAGAGAGAGAGAGAGAGAGAGAGAGAGAGAGAGAGAGAGAGAGAGAGAGAGAGAGAGAGAGAGAGAGAGAGAGAGAGAGAGAGAGAGAGAGAGAGAGAGAGAGAGAGAGAGAGAGAGAGAGAGGACGAGACAGAAGGTAGTCTCAAGGGACCATGGCTGAAAATACTTTGAAAGCTTCCCCACTTCTTGGTAGGCCTGATCGCTATCTCTCTCTCTCTCGCTCGCTCTTCTTTCTCATCCTAGGGTTTTCTAATAGATTTGTTCTCTCTCTCTCTCTCTCTTTCTCCTTGATGGAGACAATAAATAAAATAAGGGGGGATAGGATAGGGCAACTTAGAAAAGTCATCAATTGTAGGATGCTCAACTATGATATTATAAGGATCAGATGCCATCACTGGTATGAATCATCTAGTAGAGGAAGATGGTTGCCTTATTATGATCACTTGATGACAATCCTAAGAAGAATATATTAAAAGATCAGGTAATATAAGTATAAGATATCAAAGTATTAGCTGTGGAAAGAGGTCACTAGAGAGGCCTGGGGCCACATTAATCATCGTTGACCGTTGACCTACATTGACTGACAATATAGTTGACCGTTGACCGTATGGTTGACCGTTGACTGGGTCGTGGATGACTTGTGGAACTTTGGCTCAGTCAGGCGATGAAGATCTGGGCATGGGCCCAGCCGATCGACGGCTCACACCGGATGGGTCCAGGGACCCGAGCTGGCGAGGACTGGGGCCAGGCAAGGCGGTCCAGTGAGAGAGGTCCGGCCCAAAGGGACTTGCGAACCGGATCCACGGCTCAGGGCATTTGAGACCTAAGTCGGGGATTACCCTCCCGACGGCAGCGGACCGACGGGACGGTTACAGCGGGGGCGGCGAGGGGCGATGGCGACGGATACCCACGGCGAAGGGCACCGGAGGGGGCGCCCAGCGGCGGGCGGCGTGGGCCATGGTTACCGTCGGCGGAGGTGGATGGATGCGGACCGAGACCGGTGACCGGTCGTGACCGTAGTCTCTCTCCTCTCTCTCTCTCTCTCTCTCTCTCTCTCTCTCTCTCTCTCTCTCACTCTCAGAGAAAGAGGAGAGAGGGCCAGGCCGGGCCTTTACTTGGAGGCACGCGCATCGCCGGCTCTCCTCTACCTCCTCTCCTTTCACAGTCCCAGACTCTCAACCCTCATCTCTCCCTCGCAAGTCCCGACTCCTCTCCCTCCTCTCTCTCTCTCTCTCTCTCTCTCTCTCTCTCTCTCTCTCTCTCTCTCTCTATCTCCTCCAAGGTGTTAACCGTTTCTCTCTCTACTTTTCAGAATATTTTGATTAAGTTAATTAATCATTTCATTCTTTGTCGTTTCATTTACCTAATTAAGGAGAGATTTGTGTATTTTTACCTCATGACTTATACTTCTTGATAATGATTGAAGTGTTAATTTTCATGAAGTAGAAACTATCAGCACACAAGTCATTAGCACAGTTAGCTTGCCACCAATAGGTTTGAGTAATGAGGTTGAATAACTCTTTCAATAGTTAAAATGTTAAACTTTGGTGTATATTTTAGATGGTCTAAATTATTTGTGTTTTAAATGTAAGAAAGATAGATGTAATTAAATCTTTTAGTTCACCATAACTTATTTCATAAGAAGTAGGACCCATATCCTTGTTTCACTTGATTTCATCTATATGGTCAAGATGACATCTTAACTCAAAGTATCTCATTTGTTTATTTATAAATCATATATTATATTTTTAATTATTTATTATATATATTTTAAAATAGTAGTTTTATATTATAAACATAATTTTAAATAACTAAGTAGTATATAATTTTTTTTAATTTTAAATAACTCTCTCTCTCTCTCTCTCTCTCTCTCTCTCTCTATCCAAAGCGAACACCAATTATAGAATAAAAATATCTCTCAATTGAATAAGTTTTCATTTAGTAATAATCGAAGTAAACAACCGATATAAAAATGAATGCGTGCATGAATATCCCATCCATTTACGACCGAATTATATCGCTTCAATACGCCGTCGCCATGCATTAAATAACCGCCTGATTTCATGCTGCGTATCTTCGCAGATCCAAGATCTCCTTCGGGCGATTTCCTCGTAAAAACCCCGCCTTTTACGCGGCGGCGAGGACGACGACGCCTCAGCAGTGATGGGTCGGTTTCTGATTGGACGAGGTATTTTTGGGTTAAATATTTTTTGATTTTTTTAATCCGCGCTTATTGTCTGTCTTACGTGGGTTCTTGCCCCTCCCTCTGCCAGCTGGCCCCGTGCAGAATATTTGGGGGTTTGAGTATAATATAATTTCTACGTTGGCCTTTCCGAAAATAATATTTTGGGGTTTTTCTATGCAAGGGACAGATCACGGCCGTCAAAACGTCGTCATGACGCCGCCGTTATCTGCTCCTACGACAGGTCGTCCCCTCGTTGCGCCACCTGTCAACACGTAGGACGACACTCAGAGAAAGACACATCTAAAATAATAATATTATAATAACAAATAAACGAAAATTTCTACAATGCGTGTAAAGTCTCCGGGCCGGGCTCAGCCCTTGTCAAGCCCACAACGGTCCTAAAAGAGGCTTTTCAAAAGCCCATTCCGGCCCGAGCCCACATAATGAACCTTTAACACGTTCCTAAATATTAGTCTTATGAACGTTAGTCTCACAATCGCCTTGCCATATTTATACTTCCGAGAGAGAGAGAGAGCTTTTTGGGTCGCGCTTAATTTCACTTTCCATTGTTGATTATTAGGTTGGCCCAATGATTTTTTTACTAATTATAGCGTTTTGAATGATGATACGTTCATTAATATCATGTAATCATAAATTTTAAAATATTGATTGTTTTCCAGTTAAAGAACAAGGAGTAAAGTACAAGTAAATATTTTGTTTTAGTTAATTGTTGTTAATAAGAAAATTTTGACATATTTTCCGAATATGATAAATATCATAAGGTTAGAAAAAGGATTGGCATCTGATTTTTTTATTTTTTTTATAATTAGACCGATTGATATTCCATATACGTAGTCTTGAAAATATTTTAATAAATCATTTTGACACGTGTAAAATATCATATATATATATATATGCCGCTTTGACTGTTTGATGAGATGTGGGGTCGGCGGGTTTATCTCCCCTTGAGTGACGCTGATTTCCTTTGGAGGGTGGGGTCCAGTGAGGCAGACGCGTGGAGTTCAAGGCCGAGGTCAACGCCGCACTGTTTTTTAGTAAGACAAAGGCGCTTTCTTTCTTTGGTCCTCTCTCTCTCCCTCTCTCTCTCTCTCTCTCTCTCCTCTCTCCCCCTCCTCTCTCTTTCCTTCTGGGCAGGGCCCTTCGAATCCTCTTTCCTCTGTTAGATTTCCCATTCCATTATTAAAACCCTCTCCTCCTTTAGCTGGCACTGCCAACTTTCTCCTCTTCTCGATACAAAACGCCACTGTATCTCTCTCTCTCTCTCTTTCTCACAGAGATATTTCCCTTTTCTCTCTCCTCTCTCTCCCCACGGCCCACACCTCGGTTATTACTTCTCCGTCACCCATCGTCTGCTGACCCCACCGCCGCAATGTCGCTCTCATCTCTCCTCCTCCGGCGAAGGAGAGACGCAGACAGCCCCCCACCGCCGCCACTCCCCATGCACCTCTCTCCTCCTCCTCCTCCTCCTCCACTCTCCGATGCCATCCCACATTCCCCCCTCCATGGCCTCAAAACCATCGCCGTGGACCACTTCCTGTCCTTCTCTGACGACGACGAGGAAGAAGAACCACAAGCAGAAGAAGAAGAAGAAGAAGAAGAAGAAGAAGAATCAGAAGGAGACGGAGGAGGAGAAGAAGATAGTGGTGGTGGTGATGATAGGTGGTGTTGGGCGTCGTATGGGCGGCGCTGCGGGATGAGGCGGCTGCCGCCGCCGATAACGGTGGTGGCGAAGGCAGGGGAGAAGAAGTGTCTGATGCCGTGGGTGCTCCGGCGGAGCTACGAGGACGGCGGCCGCCTGGTGATGCGGGAGGTGGAAGTGAAGCACCAGGAATATCTCAAGGCGTCTCGAGAAGGGGGGAGGCTCACTCTGAAGATCGTCCACGTCGCGCCCCCTGAGCCGGCTGCGCCGCCGCCCCCTCCGGCGACGGAGCTGCCGGAAAAGGATAAGGAAGACCCGCCCCCGGCGTGGCCGTCCTCCTTGGCGACTCTCTCTTCCTCTTCCCCGGAGGCCATGGCCTGCCACGAGGACCCCCGCCCTCGCTCTCTCTTCAACCCCGTGGCGGCGGTGCACAGCTGAACGTTTCTCTTTCTCTCTCTTTCCCAACCTCTCTCTCTCTCTCTCTCTTCAAGTTTGTGTCGACTGTTTCTGGGTTTTCTTCTTCCCCCAACCTCCTGCTGTTCTCCAAGTAGAGGAAGATAGAGAACTTATCTGAAGATCTTGCAGAAACGAGGGAATTTAATCGATTAAACGGCCGCCGGAGAAGCTAGTGGAGATGTTCTTCAGTGGGTCGTGGATATCTTCGACGAGGAGCATCGATCTGTCCCATAAATGAGGGGTTGCCTCGTCTCACGAGTGCAACTGACCGACTCCATGATTGGCCGCCAGGTGGTTGCTGCCTGTCGAAAGCTTGCTCCAGGCCATGAAGCCGACAACAGCCGTACAGAATATTAAAAAATAATAAAGGAAAAAGACCTCACGGCAACAAATAGGTATGTTTGATATTCTCCATGGAGGTTAGCTATCGCTCCATGTGGCCACCATCCCGGCTTCTCTCTCTCTCTCTCTCTCTCTCTCTCTCTCGCTCTCTCTCGCTCTCTCTCTCTCTCTCTCTCTCTCTCTCTCGCTCTCTCCCTATTGTCGCAGGTCGCACTCTATCGTTCACTTGCCTTGGGACTTTACTCTGTATTACAGTGGGTCCCATAGTCAACTCAAGCCATGGTCCAACTCCCATTAGTTCCCATCGGAGACAGCTCTTTTGGGTTTCATTATTTTTATTTATTTATATTATATTTTATGATTTCCCCCTGATTTAGTAGGATATTATCCAAATTCTGTAATTTTCACTACTATATACATCACCTAAATGATATATCTATCCATAAAACATGAAATTTTCTAGTAATATAGTTAACTCCTTTTAAAATCAATGAAATATATGGTTTGATTGAAACCCAATTCCCTAATCATTTTTGTTCAACCACCTGATAATTTAGAATGGTCTCTTAAATATCCCCAAAGTCCCCTATAAACAAGCTCTATTCGAATTTATCTCTGCAGAATTATATGGGGTACACCTTCTTCTTTATATTATTCAAATAGAAATATCAGTATTTTTAATACCCGTCAATGCTGATTAAATTATAAGAAAAAATACTTGTCACATAGTCTGAGGACCTATAGGGCCTCACGAAATAGCAAGCATATACACTAATCCAGAAGGTTGTTGAACATACAAGTGCTAGGCTATTTGGATACATTTTTAAGCTCTATGTATGATAGATCTTACATAGGATTTTTTGGGTTTTAGACCCTATGTTTGACTCAAGTATTAGGTAGGGGAAAGTCTAGCTTGTTAGCCATTCAATCTCCAAAAATTGGCCATTAAGACTAGTAAAATGGTTGCAAGAAATAGTAGTTGAGAATATTCTCATGTTGTCTTCTTTTGTTAATTACTTTTTGTGAGACATACAAACAACATTAACCAAAAGCTCAAAGCCTTCTATGGAGAAAAGTCAATATAAAGCCACTAAAAATGTTAATTATAATTTAACTAGCAAGTAGAAAAAAATATCTTAAAAAATGGTTTAAGTTTCAAATTTTCTATATTTTTTAATTTTGAAGGGAGGGTGAGGAGGAGAGAGAGAGAAGAAGGGAAGATGGATAGGTAATACCATGGGAGCGGGAGAGGAAGGAGAAATGGAATAGGGAGTGTCTTGGGAAGTGTAGCCAATGAAGAGAAAGGGAAAGGGAGATAGATTGGGAGAAGGAGATAGAGCGATGCAGATATAAACGAAGAGAAAGAGGAGAAAGATATTCACATGGAGAGAGAGAGAGAGAGAGAGAGAGAGAGAGAGAGAGAGAGAGAGGAGAGAGAGAGAGAGAGACGGGTGGGGGCAGAGAGGACGAGCTGACGAAGAAGGGGAAATGAAGGAGAGAGCACAAGGAAGATAGACAGGAGGAAAGGGAAGACATAGCAGGAGAGGATATAAATACAAAATCCATGAATAAAATTGAGGAGAACGGGCGAATAAGAGATTCATGGAGTTCCCGGATGTAATTTTCCTTCCTCATTTAATATATATGGGGTTTAATTATCATTTGCGCAGTTTGGAGGAGTATAGATTCAAACCCTTTTTAATGTATTGTATTTTCCGCATTTTTATTGTCTCATTAAATTCTCTTGAGCTGAGGGAGATGAGAAGTGGGAGAAGGTTGACCTTCACAAGTTTTGGATGATTTTTTATTATCTTTCTTACATGTCTTCCTTTTATTTTCTATAGACATATTGAATACGACTTTGGTTGACTTGCAATGCAATCATATGCATACTAGATAATAACAACTCGTGAAATACTTGGACCAATGTAAAAACTTTTGCATAACAATATTTTGTAATCAATCATTTTTGGTTGAGCAACTATGTAATATACATCATGCACTAAAAATCGGTAACCTATGAAATATTAGAAAAAACTAAAATATGATCCATATTTTAATTGGATCATTATGTCAAAAAGATATTAAACTTTCACATTATTGATTTGTTTACATTAATTTTTTTCATTGATTTATCATTAATTAAGTGTAAAGAGTATCAAGTCACGAACTGAATGTAACCATGTTCATTTCGTGACATTATAAAAGAAGGATTCAATGGCATTTATTTGCCATTGATGGCTATTGACCCGTCAACAACATTGCCCAAGGGGGGGGGGGGAGGTTAGAGAGAGAGTTTAAGCCAGTCAATATAGATTGGGAAATCAAGATGACTAGATATGGGTTTCCGCATCTCCCCATCATCTGCACATTAAGTTATTGCATAAATGAAGGCATCAATGGGAGCTAATCCCCAATGAGTTTTAGCCAATCTGGCTCTAACATGTATTTGGTAACATCTTCGACTAGAAAAAAAGTCTAAAATACTTGGCTTCCTGCCATACTACCATGAACCCCTACATTGGACTTTGATTATGTGTATAAGTGAGTGAGAGGAAGAGAGAGAGAGAGAGAGAGAGAGAGAGAGAGAGAGAGAGAGAGGTGAGAGAGAGGGGTGAGAGAGAGGGAGAGGAACTATCTACCACGTGGGATGATTAATGAGGGGTTAACAAAATTGGGCTTTGGGCATTTGGGTGGACCCCAGCAGCATTGACATATATCGACCTGGTCATGACTCAGTCAAATCAAGATAAATTTCCACCGCAAGTTTGCACCTTGATTCTAATAAAGGAAGGAAAGTGGCCCCTAGTTTAGGCTTATCCAAACCATTGCCACCCCCCGATTAGGGATCCCTTGCGACCCCCAAGAGAAAGGGCATAAGGGTCATTTCGCGACCAAGTCAAATTCAACGGGGTAACTCTTTAATCTCTTCCCTCCCATATGATCCGAGGTCAAACAGTGGTTCCAACAACCAACTCCCCGGTCGGCGTCATGCCAACTGGTGGTCCCCCCTGTGGGGCCCACAAAGGCCAGTCGCTCCCACGTTTATGGCTTGACCGGCTCTCCCCGGCAACTTAGCTGTACCCAAGTGACCCTCGTGACAGTGGTCCCCCCATCTTTATCGGCCTGAATAAATATTTATTGCGTCATTTTTATATAATATAAAATATTAAAATATTAATTGTTTCGTCTCCACCTCTGATCCTGGAAGTTGGGGAATAAGCAGACATTCCTTAGAACGATTTGTACACGTTGTCTTTAATTAATCACGTCAATTCCCGGCCCGGAGCCCGCCAGAAAGCCCGGGCCCGCCACGTGTGGCCCGTCCGCCACCTCTCTCTCTCTGAGAAACGGGCCGGCCCGTTCCAGGGAGGCCCGGCCCGCTCCACGCGTGGGCCCCGCGGGCACGTGGACTCTTCGCGCTTAGTCATACAGTTAATTAATACAGGGTTTGATTTTTTTTTACGGGATAATTAAAATATTTCGGTGAAATAAATAAAGCGTTTTTGAGAAGAAGGTGATAGTACTATAAATAGCCATTCCGTGCTTCCGCTCGATGATCACGGGGATCGTCTTCTTCCACGCACGGGGTTTCTGCCTCCGGAGGTGGCTCCGTCGGGAGGTCGGATCGAGGAGGAGGAGGAGGAGGAAGGGCGGTTGCGTTGGTCTCTGGGTAGTCCAGCGGAGGAGGTGAAGGTTGAGGGAGCGGAGGATGGGGCGGGCGTCCACTGAGAGGCCGGTGGTGATGATCACCGGCTGCTCCGAGGGAGGGATAGGGTACGCGCTCGCAAGGGCGTTCGCGGCGGAGGACTGCTTCGTGGTCGCGACAGCCAGGTCGCTGGAATCCATGGGGGGCCTCGAAGGGGACCCCCGGTTCTTCCTCCAGGAGGTGGACGTCCAATGCGACTTGAGCATCCAGAAGGCCGTGGGGGCCTCCCTGGGGAAGTTCGGCCGCATCGACGTGTTAGTAAACAATGCAGGAGTCCACTGCGTCGCCCCGCTCGCCGAGGTCCCCATGTCCTCTGTAGAGAGTGTTTTCGACACCAATGTCTATGGTGAGCATTCTTTTCTCCGGCCGTGGTTTCTGTCGACCACACTGCTCTGCTGGTTCTTCTTTTTTGTTTTTTTTTTCTTCCTTTGGACGTGTTACGGATCGGGTAAATATTCTCTTTTCTAAACACTGATTTGTCGACTAGTGGCTATTTTTCAACAGAAATCTGCTTCATGGGGATGTGACGACAAGCACTGCCGTATTTTTTTTCAATCTCGTCTTAATTCCTCGCTGTTTATGTTTCATTTGGAATCCATAAGTCGCGAAAGGCCCTCTGCCGACTCCTCGTTTCCAAGAGAACTGTTATCTGGAATGAAAATAAAATAATTATTTTCTTCTCTTGTTTCACTTTAATATTCACAGATTTATGAAATGGTCTTTCATCATCCCTTCTGTTACCCATTTTCGGATCTCTTTTCGGTTGAAAAGAAAGTGCTGATTCCTTCCAGAGTTTTCTGTATTTAACTTTCCTCTCGATAGTGCATTATTCTACGACCAGAAAACAGTCTTCTGGCGTACTACTGTAAGATTAACGGGTCTTAAAAATATCAAAAAGGATTTATTACCTTGATGAGGAGCGCTGACGTTTAATTAGTTCTCACTGTTTGAGGGACCAAGGATAGATAAACGATGGCATGGCCTACAACTCCATTCTTTTATCCTTCTTACTCCATGGCGGACTGCGAATTCGCTTTCCTACTTGGAACCTATTATCCATCCTTTCTCGTGCTTGACATCTATTCTTCCAAAAAAAATTTCCCTGCCTCCGGGGGGGGGGTCCATGTTGTCATACTAGAAACTCAATTTTATAAAGTTCATCTATCATTCTATGTTGGTAAGTTTCTGACTTTTGACGTTTCTTCCCTCTCTATTGGTGACTGATGCTTTATCATTTCATTCGTTCGTGTCACCTAACTCATTTATTGGTGCTATCATTTTCCCTCCTAGATTATAGTAGTTCTCACTTGTTAAACATAATAGTTTAATATAATCGGTGTGCATATATTCCACTAAGTGAAAGCTGTCTCTTTCTCCAGTTAATGCTTCGTATATTCGTTTTCACCTTTCCCACAACATTGGCCTTAATACTTAGGACAATCATTCTGTAAACACTCTGTACAAGTCTGGCTCCCAGACTTTGTGTGATATTTAATCTGTGTTCTTTTTTTTTTCAATTTGGAAAATATTTTCTGTTTCTTTCCAAGAGTTTTCTTCATCTGACTGATCTTTACTATCACGCAGTACCACCTACATTTTCTATTTTCCGTTCTGTTTCCCAGCTTTCTGAAACTATAAACTCGGTTTGACGTTTTCTTTTCTTTTTCTATATTTTCTTATTATTTTTAGTTTTGCCATTTTTTTCGTATGTCTACAGTCAATTAGTCATAAATTTTCTAGTAAATACATCTCAGCCGCCCAGTTCGGTGTTCTTGGACATGTTTTTTTCAACCAAAACATCCTTCATTCTTTGATTGAGACTTCTTTTTCTTTGTTATGCCCATTATCATCTTATTCCATTTTGAACGTCTTAATGACCACTGTTTCTGCACCTCACTCGTTCATGAACTGAACAGAAATTCCTGATACCGAAAATTTCCTTTTGTGGCTATTTTTTAGGGCCCCTGAGGCTAATTCAAGCTGTTGTCCCTCATATGGTGATGAGGAAAAGGGGGAAGATAGTAAATGTAGGTAGCATTACAGGGCTGGTATCTGGACCATGGGCCGGTGCATACAGTGCATCCAAAGCTGCTCTTCACAACTTGACTGACACCTTGAGGTTTGAACTAGTGCTTTTATACTTTTCCTCTCCAAACTCAGGCGCGAAATTGTATCAAATTAATTATGGTTCATAAGTTCACTGATCTTATGGGTTCTCCCCCAAATCAGATAAAAATGCTTATGTCTTTTTCAATATCATTACAATGATTTTTTTCGATTTTATAGGTTTTTCGAAAAAAATGCATCCAATTGTTTCTGGTTCACTTCATAATTTCATAAAAAATCTAGTTTTGCCAACGAATCAAAACAAATCGGTCTTGGTTCTCTTCATTATTTCTCATACTTTGGTCACATATTCTTGGGTTTCTCGCACAAGAGTATGTAAGATTACTTCTAGATTCCTTCACTATTATTCATACATTGGTAATTTATATCATGGGTTTTTTAGAAATTTTCTATTAAGTTATGTGTGATTCGCTTCATCATTGTTCATAGAGAAATTGTCCCTCTGCTTCATGGGTATTCGTAGATAAATTATATGAAACTGCCATCAGTTCCCTTCATTATTGTTCCCTATCTGGTTATCAGTTTATTGGTTCTCGTTTGAAATTACATCAAATTCTTTCCGGTTTCATTCATTATTATTCGTAAATTATCCATTCATTTTTTGAACCTTAATAAAAATCATATCAATTTTCTTCTTGTTCCTTTGATTTTCTTCTGGTTTCATCAATACTGCATGTGTATTTTCCATCAATTCTACAGAATTTAAGGAAAAAGCTTTATCAGATTTCTTCAAGTTCCATGTATCATCATAATACAAAAACATTCATCCATTCCATTGGTGTCTCCCCATAATTTCGCCTAGTTCCTTCAGGTTTCCCCCATAATTACAAACATTCCACTTAAATATTCCGATATTCTGAAGCATGCTAATATCTTGTGTTTCTCCAATCGATCTCCCCTCTCCTTGATATATACAAAATAGAAAAAAATATATTTTTTGAACAATTCTCTTACTGCTAGACATCTCAGGCTTACCACGCATCCTCTGAAATCCTCCCCACCTCTCCTCCGCAGGTTGGAGCTCAGCCCTTTTGGCATTGACGTCATCAGCGTGGTCCCCGGGTCAGTCAAGTCAAACATCGGTCTTTCTAGCCTGTCCATCTACAAGCGCATGCCTGAGTGGAAGCTGTACAAGAGATTCGAGCCACTGATCCGCATGCGGACTGACTATTCCCAGTGCATCCGATCAACCCCTGCTGAGGAGATTGCCAGGAAGGTGGTGGCCGCCGTCCTCAGCCAGTACCCACCACCCTACCTCACCTATGGCCACCTCTCCGGGTCCTTTGCCATCCTCTACCACCTCCCTCTCTTCATCAGGGACTTCATCATCCGGTTAGCGATGAAGCTGCCGCTTAGGTGATCCTCCAAGTGGGCACTATGAAGTCAACGCATATATCCATCTAGTATGCCTTCAAATCATACCCTAAGGTTTTTTGTGCATACTCACCCAGATCTTATGTCACTTGAATGTTGAAACATTTCCTTGTTTACATCTCTCCCTCTCTCTTGTCTTGAAGGCCATTTGTTGCCAGTTTGTTGATCTTCTAAGTGGATTATAAGAAGTCAACAAATATATCCATCTATTATGCCTTCAAATTACACCCCAAGTTTTTTATGTGCATACTTATCTAGATCTTATGTCACCTAGATGTTGGAACATGTGTTTGTTTGTGTCTCTCCCTCTCTCCATTAAAAGCATTGTGCAGCTAATTTTTTGATTCTTTATTAGGTCTCTAGGCCAAGCACACTATCTCAAGAGGAAGAAGAGTAGTTGAACTACTGAGGGGAATTAAGTAAATGCCATTGGCAACTTGGTATGTAAATGAGAGAAGGGGAGTTAGTGAAAGAGATGAACTACTTTGGACCTTTTGGAGGGTTGGGGTACCTCAAAAGACCTTATCCAAGGGTAGGAGCCCTAATAGTTTGAAATATCCTAAGTTACTAATGGAATCAATATATTTTCCCTAATTTGGTTGGTAACAACTAGTATCAATGCTAGGTTATCTAGGTGATGGTAGTGAAACTCAATGAGAACCATTGGGAAGTGATGGAGGAATATGTCAACAACTTGTAAGGATGCATAGATCTATGGGAGTAAAAAAATATTGCAAATATTCAGCCAACTAATAAAATTAATAGATTAGTTGAAAGTCAAAGTTACTAACATGGGGACAATAGTGTTAGCTAGCTAGATGGTCCATAGGCTGATGGGGATCCATAGAGCAAGCATTAAGAACCCATCATAATGGTAGAGTAGGTGGACAAAGTTCACATGAGTAGAGGGAGTTATTAATGGGACATTTTGTCTATTACAAAAAGATCCCTGATGATTGGTTGTTTCAAAGCAATCTATACTTCATCATGAACGAAGTGACAGATCATAAAAAAATGCCACCAATAATGATGAGCTTCAAAGGGGATGTATTAGTGTGGTCCTATTGAACCAATTGCCATTACCTATTCAAGGATTGGCATAATTAAAATGAAGTTGTTGCATTACTTCAAGTTGGTTAGCTTAGGCAATCTTTATTTATCTCAAGTTCGTCAACATCAAGTTGGAGGGAATTGTGGTCAAGTATATGTGTGACTTCGAGTTCTTATTACATTCTTAACTGAATCTTTTGAGAAAATCATGAAAAATTTGTTTATCAAGAGATTAGAGGAAATTATTTTAGAGTTAGCCATATTCAAATCCTAAAGTTGACAATCCCAATAAGCATACTCTTTGAGTCTTAAGTGACCACAAATGAAGGTGGTGAGAACTTGCCTTGCCTCATCCCAACAAGAACACAAAAAAGAAAATTTAAGGGCTCATTGTCGATATCACATGAAGTTAGAGTTCACTCACCAAAGATTTGTCTTCACCTTTTAAGTAGAGTAAAAAGAAATTCAAGCCAACATGATCAGAGTTGCAAATGTGAAGAACGAAGGGCTTATGTGTTCATTGCAATAAGAAATATGTATTAGGACATTGTTGTAAGTAAAAGCTATAGATTCTATTAGCCCATGATAAAGACCAATGAGAGGAAGATGAGGATCAAGGGCACATGGGTGTAGACAAAACTCAAAAGGAATTGACTATTGAACGTAATGTCATAATGTATATCACATTGGATTCAATTATTGATCTAAGCCTTTCTTTTATAATGAAAATCAAGAGAAAAGTTGGATTGAAAGTAATCACTACCCTTGTTTTTACACTAACAAATGTGGGTGACACAACTTTATGAAAAAAATTAATAAGATTATAACTACACTAACAACATTGAGGAATTACTTTATTGTCGTAAGGAATAAAACATTGACAAAAGATAACATATGTAGGAAGCTACACTTTGAGATACAAGGCCTAATAACAGTAGAGGACGTCCCCCTACTGTAATTGATCACCATTAATTTGATCTTTAGGATGTGATGTTTGAGATCTATTATGTTCATATAGGTTCATTGAGATCGTTAATCATGAGATTCAAGTTTGAGAAAAGTATTTAAACTTTCATAAAGGATCTCAATTTTATCTATTTGATGATTAAAAATAATAAAGGATAATTAAAAACAAAAAACATAATATCTAATGTGAAAATAATGAGAAAAAGGAAAAAAAGAGGGAGGGAGAGGGAGAGAGAGACACTTATCATAAAGGAGAAAACTAGATGGTGGAAGAAGAGAATAAAAGGAAGTAAATGAGTGGAAGAAGATTATTCCCTAGAGGAGAAGTGCATGAAATATTTACATAAAAATTTGGCAGTTATGAAGAGTAACATGAGGAAGTAGGGTTGCCTTATGAGTCTATAGAGATTAAACTACCCTTATCTTATAACCAAAGTCTTTTTTCTATTATATATATAGGAAATAAATAACTATGTTCTAAAAATATTTAAAGTTTTGTTTGAATATTATTTATTCATAAAAAATAATAAAACTATACACTTCCATCCTATTTTATTGTAAAGTATCACATTATCAACATCTAAAATATAATTTACAACATCTAAATGCCAAGAAATATTTATTTGGATAATCAATGACATAATATTTATAACACTAGGTGTCCATTGAAAACATATTGTGATGGTTTTCACACTCAAATCATCATGAATTAAAGGAATTATTAAACTTACCAAGCTTGACTAGATATTTGTGGCTTACTTTTGGACAATAGTTTATCCTTTCATGTGATTGCCAAAAAAAACACTTTTGGACAATAGTTGAGTTGTTTTTATGACATTTTAAAGTGGCATGATCTTCAGCACCACTTCTAGTCTTACCTTACCTTTTTATCATTCCAAGTAGAGGCATGCACCTTTGGACAAGATAGTGTAGTCATAATATATAAGAGAAAATAGATTGTATACTTTAGTCAATTCATATCAGAAAAGAATAAATTGAAGGTAATCTATAAGTAATAACTAATATCAATTGGGATGGAGATTATTCGATAGAGGTATAATTGACAAGTTAATGATATACTATTTATTTTAGTTAAATTACTTTATAATTTTTGTTAGAGCAATGACAAATCAACTTGGAATATTAGAAGTGGGTATAAAAAAACAATTTTGAAATTTCATATAAGTGGGGATCAATAAATAGAGCCAATGATGTCTTATTGAGGATGGTGGATAATTTATAGGTCAACATAGTGTTAACAACGCATGCCTCTTCTTTAGATATTTAGGTGATAAAAAAAGAGATCGAAGTCGACCCTCTAGCTTGAAAATGATAGTTGAGGCTTTGGTGGAGAGAAATGACTTAGTACCACACTATTCACCTAGCCAATGGTGATTACATCATATATATTGTGTTGTCTTTCTTTTTCGATGAAATTGTAAGTAGAGAAACATCAATGCAATGGAAAGTTCTTCACAAGTGATAGAGTATCTCTTCATCTTTTGTTGTATTACATGTAATATTTGACAATAAGATTAGGTAAGAAGCTCTTGTTATGCTACTTCACCCCCTACTATATCACAAAACAATTTGGCCCTTGCAATGTATTGATTACTCCTACCTTCTACTTCTACAATTCAAAATGCCTTCCATGTTTCTTAATTGAAGAATGCTCTTAGCAACGCCCACTATAAGATGAACAATATTATTAAGCCTCTAAGCCAAATATACTTCTATAAGAGAAGTGAAGTGGCCCAACCACTAAGGATAATTATGTAAATATCAAAGACCTTGATATATGTATCAAAGAAGTAGACTCTTTATGTATGATATAGAGAAGCGAGATTAGTGAAAAAGAGGAGAGTCTTTTAGATCTTGAATAGGGTTGAGGCATCTCAAAGACCTTGTTTAAGCTCAAGGTTTCAACTCAGAGTGTTAACTTATTTCTCATATATATTATCACCTTTTTTCCTTCAAATTGTTATTTGGATCGACACATTATGTTGGTAACATCCATTGAGTAGATAGTAAGAAGTCAAGATATTTGTTCATCAAATGTCTTCCAATCATACCCTAATATTTTATGTGCATACTTACCTAGATCTTTTGTCACCTAGATATTAGAATATTTCATTATTTGGATAGCTACCTCTCTTGTCTTTAAGACATTTTTATTGTTAGTTTGTTGACCTTACAAGTGGACATTAAGAGTGAAAGCATATATCAATCTATTTAATTTGACTTCAAACTATACCCTAATTTAGTTACTCAATGTGATATATGATTTGCCATACTGTGTTGTGCTAGTTACAGAAAGTACATCATTTACAAATGTCAAATATTTTGAAGTGATGTTTAAATTGATGGAGCACCAATAGATGACCACAATGAGAGTTAAATAATCTATTATGACTAAAATTGACGACTATTTAGATGAAGCTTGTATTGATGACTACAACACTAGCTCACTAGAATAGTGGCACAAGATTAAGTGTTATAAATATGTACACTTTGTAAAGTTTTTAAAGGAGTTACTCTCAATTTGTGGAACAAGTACTCACTTAGGGCATCTTTTCTTGACAAGATGAAGAATTATCACATTCAAAAGTGAAAGGTTAACTCCTAACATAACATCAATCCTCATGAGCTCAAAGTGTTGGGCTTGAGAGGATGATGCAGATTTTGAGGTCAATGAACTATTTGAATAATTTAAAATTTAACACTTGTATATTTATTTTATATGATTTAAATTATTTATATTTTATATTTAAGACAATTGTATGTATATAATCAAATCTTTTGGTTCATCTCAATTTTCTTAAAAACATATGACCCACAACTATCTTTGACTTGATTCCATCATATGAATACTCAAGATGACGTCTCATAAAGTAGCTCATTCACTTATTTATGTATCATATATTCTTCTTTAAACATATTATTAATTAATTACTTATAAATAATGAACAATTTTCAATTAATTCTTAGCCTAAGACCTGACCATGACCATGACCGTTGATCCTTACAGCTATTTGTATTTCTCTCTATCTCTCTCTCTCTCTCTCTCTCTCCTACTGGTCCCGGCCCTGGGCCTGGTGGGTATCTGGGCGGGTTAGGCTATGTAACTCGGTTGGGCCCACTCGTTGGGATCAGCTGTGAAGATTTTGGACGGCTAGAATTAGATCCGAGAGCGGCCAGGACGGTGGGCTCGGGTGCTTTGGACGGTTGAGATTAGTTAGGTCCAGTGAGCCCCCTCTCCTTCCACTGAGGTAGAGGCAGTAAGGAGAACCTCTCCAGAGACTACTGTTTCAACCCCTTCAGAATTTTCTTCCTTCTTCTTCTGTCGCTCGGCGAGTGTGCGAGGTTAGAGAGAGAGAGAGAGAGAGAGAGAGAGAGAGAGAGAGAGAGAGAGAGAGAGAGAGAGAGAGAGAGAGAGATGGATCCCGATGCGTTCCGATCGACCATGTCCGGACTGGCGTTCGGGAACGTGATGGCAGCGGCTGCCCGCGATTATCAGAAGGTGCGGAGTTCGTTTTCTCTTTCCTCTTTCGTCCATTCCTAGTTGGAATGGTCGTCGCTTGCTCTCTTGCCACTTGATTTCGCGGACAATGCATTTTCCTAGATTATTTATTCCCCCTCCCAAGCCCCGTGATGGGTGGATACTTGTTTGTGTAGAGATTGGCGGCATTGGTTTGTCGTGTTTTTTTTTTTTTTATTCAATACTCTTTTGAGATATCACGCAGTTGCTCGATTCAGTTGATCCCTGCTGGACACGTCCGGATAAACGAGTCGCCAGTTTTCTTCTTGAAGATCTTCACACTTGGCGGGAATAGATGTCCTTCTCGGTGGAAATGATCTTCCCCTCGATGGTTCTCCGTGAAATTTCCATGAAAAAAAAAAAATGAAAATAGATTATGCCACTATATAAGAATCTTTTTTTTGGGATAACAATCCATTGAAGTTCTAGTTTACGATGGAGAGAAGTAACCAGTTGCACAATTTCCAAATAGTTGATGTGATTTTCTGGGTAATACTCCCCGGTTTGTTCTTCCACCATTCTTTCTGCAATCGAATAATAATCCAACTCATTTCATCCGAGATTCTACACTTCCTCTCCAAGAAATGGATCACATTTGGGATTCTGAAATCCATGCTGGGGATGATCGTCTGTAGGAAAAACGTGATTGTATTCAGTGGAGAAATGCGGGTGAATTTCGGTGACTCCTACTACTTTGGGGCTACGAGGGAAGGGATTCCCATGGTGATCTCCTGGTAACGTACCTTTTGGAAGAACTGGAGAGCTGGAGTATGTCTTTCTGTATCATCTGTTAAAGTCAAGGAGGTTAGATCTGGTTCACAAGAGTTCATACCATCTCAGGGACAGGCCACCAGACGGATGAAGTGGACATAAGGTTGAATCAGTCAGCATGCCCTTCGCTCTACATTATTTTGACTCTCCCCTATTGAAATTTCATCCTGTAAATCCAAGTTGGGTTCACTCAAGTTGGGTTAATCCCTGTGTTCTTCGACTGGAACTCTCTAAGAATTTTTCACAGGAGTACAGAAAATATTTATCGTTTCTGAACATTATTTTGGGTTTCTGCGTCTGAAGATCCCTGTTACCTGTGCTTCTTCAGATTATCTCTGGGTGAAATGATAATTTAAGTTTACTTTATTTTCCAAAAGTAGTATGCAAGTGATGGTCTGATGCTCGATTTCACAGGAATTAGTCGCTCAAGGGAAAGCGCAGTCATCCAATGAGCCCAACCCGGAGGTTGACCTTGATGAACTGATGGATGTGAGTTGGGCATAGTTCAACGCAATCACATGTTGTTACTCTTGTCTCAATCTGCCTGCATGATACTATTTCTCTGACTGCTCAGATTTCAGGATCCCGAACTGGAAAGATTGCACGCTGACAGAATCGCAGCCCTGAAGGTTCCATTTCCTTTCTATCCACTCTTCCTTTGAGATGTTTTCCTCATTAAGAAAAATTAATGAACAATGGTATAATTTTTTTTTAATTTGACCGACAGAAAGAGGCAGAGAAGAGAGAGGCCCTGAAAAGGCAGGGTCATGGAGAGTATAGGGAGATCACAGAGGGTGACTTCCTGGGCGAAGTGACTGGAAGTGAGAGAGTCATTTGCCATTTCTACCACCGAGAGTTCTACCGGTGCAAGTAATCTCACATCCAGCTCTCTTTTCCAAATGCGTGGTGTAATCTCTGTGAATAACCTAGACAAGATCTTGGGTAAGAATGGAAAATATCAATAATTATGATTTCTCAAGCCCTTTTTTGGTGAACTGAACAGGATTATGGATAAGCATCTGAAAGCTCTCGCACCTCGGTTCGTTGATGCAAAATTCATTAAGCTGGATGCCGAGGTTATTCCACATCTGCTCGCCCGATTATTTCATCTTTTCCATGAACTTGAAGCTGATTTGCTCCATCTATTTGATGAAGAATGCGCCATTCTTTGTGGCAAAGCTGGCTGTCAAGACCCTACCCTGTGTCATTCTATTCAGGTAGTATCCCTTTTTTTCCTTAAATTCCTTGACTTTCTTATAATAGTTTGCACACTTTATTCATTAATCATCTCCCAATCGTTGAATCGAGTTCAGAAAGGGCATCGCTGTAGATCGGCTGGTGGGCTTTCAAGATCTGGGCAGTAAAGATGATTTCGGAACAAAATCATTGGAGAATATATTGATACGGAAAGGTATGAACTCTTGCCCTTTGACTTCCATGTTCATGTGGCACCAAGAACATTGGATCTAAGATCTGGGCAACATCTGGCAGGCATAATTGAGTCAAAGAAAGGGGATGATGATGATGATGATGACGAGGGCGGGCATTTCGGTGGAAGCAGGACCGTGAGGTCCTCGGTGGCTGAGGGCTCTGATTCAGACTAGAAGAGGGAGAGCAGTGGAAAGATCTTCCTAAAAGGATCATCTAGCCTGTGGTCTTTTTAATGACCAGTCTGGTGCTTGATCGAAATTATCAGAATACGGACCAAAATTTATGTTATTTTCTCTTTTTTTTTTTCCTTTTCTTGTTTTGTACGTGATCCATGGAAAGATCTATGATCTTGCTCTCTTCTCTTCCCTGGATCATCGTCGAGCCCATGTTTGTGTTCAATGCTACCCATCTCTTTCCGGAATGATCTCTGAGCGCCTGTTCTTATCATCAGATTTTATTTTATTTTTATTGTCAATTCCACTCATCTCTTCCCAAAATCACCATCGAACCCGTGTTTATGCAATCAGATGTGTCATTAATTCCACTCACATATTTCCAAAAACATCATCAAGCCCACGATTTTATTAGATAATCAGGTCTTTGGTCGTTTGAAATCGGCAAAAAAGAACTAGTTTCAGATTTTCTTTTTTTTTTCTTTTCTTCCGGTTGCTCTGCCCTTGACTAGGAGCTTGATTGCATCAGAAATCGCTAAGAGATGCGGGCAGAGAATGCAATCAGGATTAATATATATCTTGATGGATTCTAAATGTAGTAAAATTGGAACGTGGGTCTGAGCAATGGGGTCAACGGGCATGACTTGTGATGGGTGGGTCCTGTGAAATTAAACCCTTTAATTTAGCAAAAAATAAAATAAAGGAAGACGCTGAGAGAGAGAGAGAGAGAGAGAGAGAGAGAGAGAGAGAGAGAGATTTGTACAAGGGCAGATGAATAATTATCCAAAAAAGAGGTATACAATTGTGAAGGCGGCATTTTGAAAGAAAAAAAAATGGTGTTATCTTTTAAAAGAACTGATATGGGGATGAGGCAGGCAGGTGGGCAATGGCGGTGGCGGCGGCGGCGGCGGCCATTGCCGCTAATCCCCTCCTCAATTCCTCCTCTCCGACGAGACCAGACAACCCCGCCGCCAATCGCCGCCACCTCCCCACCGCCGCCCATCCACCGGCGCCGCCGTTGACCCTCCTCCCCCGTTGCCGCTCCCTGCGAGACCTCTCCCAAGTCCACGCTGCCGCCGTCAAATCCGGCCTCCACGACGACCCCCTCGTCCTCACCAAGCTCATCACATTCTGCTGCCTCCATCCTTCCCCCCCTTCCATGGCGTACGCCCACCACCTGTTCGACAGAATCCCTCCTCCCCATCAGGACCCCCTCCTCTTCAACACCATGGCCCGCGGCTATGCCCGCACGCCCACGCCCTCCCGGGCCATCGCCATCTTCGTCGTCATGCTCGAGCATGGCGTCTCCCCGGACGGCTACACCTTCCCGTCGCTGCTCAAGGCCTGCGCCGCCGGCAAGCTCCTGCCGGAGGGGAAGCAGCTGCACGGCGCCGCCGCCAAGCTCGGCTTCCATGGCGACCCTTTCGTGCTCCCCACGCTCATCAACCTCTACGCCGACTGCGGCGACCTGCCGGCGGCGCGCCGCCTGTTCGAGCAGAGCGGCGGCGGTGGGAGCTGCGCTGTGTCCTACAACGCCATGATCACGGCCTGCGCGAGGAGGAGCTTGCCCGGTGAAGCTCTGCAACTCTTCCGGCGAATGCAGGCGGAGGGAGTGAAGCCCACGGAGGTGACGGTGCTCAGCGTGCTCTCCTCCTGCGCCATGCTGGGTTCGCTCGAGCTTGGGAGATGGGTCCATGGCTTCGCCCAAAGCCAGGGCTTCTTCTCCTCTTCTTCCTCCGTCAAGGTCGCCACCGCCGTGATCGACATGTACGGCAAGTGCGGCAGCCTCGAGGAAGCCGCAGCCGTTTTCCGCGCCATGCCGGAGAGAGACACGCAGGTCTGGTCCGCCATGATCGTCGCCTGCGCCCTCCACGGCCGCTCCGACCTCGCCGTCTCCCTTTTCCACGAGATGCAGACGCAGAGGGAAGAGGACAGCGATGCCGCCGGGCCCGACGGCGTCACCTTCCTCGGGCTCCTCTCCGCCTGCAGCCACGCCGGCAAGGTTGACGAGGGGCTGCAACTGTTCCGCGCCATGCAGGACCTCGCCATCTCGCCGGAGACGAAGCACTATGGCTGCGTCGTGGACCTTCTCGCCCGCGCCGGCCGCTTGCAGGAGGCTCACGACTTCATCCTCAACCTCTCCGGTGAGAACTCATCGGCGGTGCTCTGGCGGACCCTGCTCGGCGCCTGCGCCAGCCATGGCGACGTCGAGCTGGGCAAGCGGGTCTTCGCGAGGATCCTCGACCTCGACGACTCCCAAGGCGGCGACTACGTGATCCTCTCGAACCTCTGCGCCGCCGCCGGCCACTGGGAGGATGCGAGCGCCGTGAGGAAGATGATGAAGGAGAAGGGGGCTGGGAAGACCCCCGGGTGCAGCGCCATCGAGGTAGGCGGCGCCGTGCACGAGTTCTTCTCCGGCGACGGGCGGCACCCGCAGGCCGCGGCGCTGCGGCGGATGGTGGAGGAGATGGCGGAGCAGCTGGGGTACGTGCCGGAGACGGCGGTGGTTACGCACGAGGGGATGACGGAAGAGGAGAAGGCGGCGAGCTTGAGGGGCCACAGCGAGAAGCTCGCCATGGCGTTCGGGCTGCTGAACACGCCGCCGGGGGCGACGCTGCGGATAGTGAAGAACCTCCGGGTCTGCAAGGACTGCCACGCCATGGCGAAGCTCGTCTCCGCGGCCTTCGGCAGGGAGATCCTGCTGCGGGACCTCAACCGGTTCCACCACTTCAAGGACGGCAAATGCTCCTGCGGCGACTACTGGTGACCCCACAAAAAATAAAATGCCTCTCTCTCTCTCTCTCTCTCTCTCCCCCTCTCTTTCTCTCTCTATGTATCTATCTAAAACTCTCCCCATCTCACCACCACCGCTGATTATACCCATCTCTTTCTTTCTATCTCTATAAGAAAAATTCCCCTTTTTCACGCCCCCCTCCCCTGATCATACCCGTCTTTCTTTCTCTATCTAAAAATCTCCCCTTGTCACCACTCCACCCCTTATTATACCCATCTCTTTATCTCTCTAAAGAAAATTTACCCTTTTCGCCACTCCACCCATGAATACATGTACCCATCTCTCTCTCTCTAAAAAAAACCTCACATTTTCCCCACCCCACCAAGATCATACCCATCTCTCTCTCTCTCTCTCTCAGAGGCGCTACACAGAAAAAAAAAAGGGGACGGATGAGGACGGCACATAAAAAACCTTCAAATTAGATCTTCGATAAAATCTCAACTCAGTTCGTAGAAACAAACTTGGAAGAACGCTGGGCCCAGAGATCATCATCTTCACCATCTTCATCTTCTGGTTAAAACCCCAGAGAAACCGCCGCCGCGGACGAGGACGAAGACGAGACAGTCAAGATCAAAAAGCGTTTCTTTTTTCCTTTCTCCATACAGACGACGGCCCGCCCCCCAATACAAAAAACGATTTCAACACATCTACACGACAGAAATTGTCCACAGCTCCCCCCCTAGTCTCTACTACCCCGCCTGCTTCCCATAGTCAACGCCGACACCCCTGCACACAGAAGATATCAGTAAGAATAGTAAATAAAGTCAACGGCCCATCTCAAAAGTCAGCCACGAATCTCAGAAGGCCGACCGAGCTCACACAACGGCCCCGGTGCTTCTCCCCTGAGCAGCCGCCACCTTGGCGGCGACCTGCTCCTCGGAGAGCGGCAGGTAGTAGATACGCGGCGAGGCCCGCGTCTTCTTGAAGAGGTCGTCGAGGGTCAGGATCGGCTGGTCCTGCTGCTTCTTCTGCGAGAGCGGCGGCGGCGGGGGGAGCTGCTCCCTCGCCGGCGGCGTCTGCGAAGTCGCCGGCGGCGGGGGAGGGTTGACCGGCGCCGCCGCCGGAGCCTGCTGCTGCCTGTTGGGGAGGGGGAGCACAGGAGGCCGCTCCACGGCCGTGGGTGACGGCACAGCAGCGGCGGCGACAGCACCCGGGGTTGTGGGAGCCGGTGACTGGGGCGGCGCTTCCACATGGGCTTTGACTTCCTGGGGATCAACAAAGTCAGCGACGAGAAGGCGGCCCCCATTGGGCGGCCACTGGAGATTGTAGACGGCATTTCTCGTAGCCACGGCCTCCTCCACCGACGAGTACTGCAGAGAATCAACCATAGAATGAATGTCGCCGGATGAGCTCGCAATAAAACAAAGAGAAGAGCAGAAGAACAGCCCAGGATCAAAAAAAAATGCCATAAATGCCGATGAACACTTCCCAAGATGGGAACTGAACAGGAAATATATTTAGTTATTTATCGGCTCTTATCCACTCATTTAAACAGATATGAAAAGGATACAGAAACAAAAAAACCAAAAAAAAAAAAAAAAGGACCCAATGAATGATAGTCAACAATTGAATTGAATCTTCCGCTGATGTTCCGGCAATCCAAAGCTCAGCAGCCAGAGGAGGAACAAAGAGCGCGCGCGGGTAGCCGATAAATAAAAAGGCAATGGGAAGCGTAAAAGAGCGTACAGTGACATAGCAGTGGGTCTTGATGTGGTCCATCCAGAAGCTGGAGACCGTCCCCGTCTTTGCCAGCAGCTCCTGAACAGCCTTCAGGGTAAATGGGCGCAGAAACCGGTCGATCCTAAGGGAATTCGTCGCCGTCTTCTGTGATGGCGGCACTGCCAACGGAGAGAGAGAGAGAGAAGAAAGGGATTAAAATAGCAACATCACGGTTAAAACCCGGATTTTGCTCAGATCGGGACGGCAGGAACCCACCAACGCGTTCCTTTGGAGAATCTCCACCATCAAGTGCCGAGTTGGCCCTGCTCAACGCGCGTCTAGGAGTTGACTGAAACGCATCCTTGGGCGTGGGAGCTGCAGAGGTCTGCCCAGAAGGCTGCGGTTCGGGGATCTTTATGGACTCCGAGTTCCAGCGGCGCTGCCTCTTTAAGGGCTCGGTGGTCCCGAGAGACCCTTGGTCTGTGCAAAACAGTTGAAAGACAGAGAGAAGGGGGCCTGAGGACTTGAGCTTGATTACTGGGCATCATGCTAATAACTTGAGTCAGGGGATTCATACAAACAAATAAACCAAAGCTGCTCAAACCCAGCGAAAAAAAAAAAAAAAAAAAAAAAAAAAAAGCTCCCTGAGGATGAGAAAAGATGGAACTAACTTCGTGTTACATTCGCTTATCAACTCTGGTCAACTTAAAGGGACGATCGACCAAAACAGCATTCAAAATCAACGAATAAAACAGGCAGCTCCAGAGGGAAAATTCATGAGATGCCTATGTTTTTGACGAAAAGTTCTTCACAGCGGAGATCAAGATACCACATGTAACTCTACGAATAAGGCCTTCCAGCCACTCGTCAATCAGTTGACAGGGGTGAGAGCGTAACAAAAAAAGGCAAGCAAAAAGCGAATAGAGTAGAACAGGCTCGAGATGTTCGAAATGATGGCAGAAAAATATCTTGACATGCAGAAAGGCCTGAGAGCCCGGTGGCTGTGGATAATATAAAAAAAACTGGCCAGCAGACTTCTAGCCCAGAAGTCAGAATCTCAAACTCAAGAATGTGATGTCTAACGACCAAAAACAGAGAAAAAACTAATCGAGCTATCCTTGGCGACGAAGGTACTATCCATTTCTCATCTAAGTTTGATTCTTAACGAACTTCCAGTGCAAGAAACTCCAAATCTGAATCACAAGGCAAACACTCTGAGTAATGAACACTGGATTTGTACTCAACGAACATCCAAATTTGTCCTTCTATGAGACAGTCTTCAAGAAACGTGGTCGACTCTAGCTCTTTCAATAAACAAACAAAATCACAGAAAAAATACGTGACCAACGAAAAATAACTGATGTTGTAGGGGCCTGTGACCCTGACATCTAGGCACGATAAATTTTCTACTATTTGGCGGAAAATCTTACATCAATGTTAAACTTTTTTGTGTCAAACACATTCTAGATAATGACCTATAATCAACCATGGAAGGATGAAAATGTTTAAATATTCTGTTTAGCTGCTGCCATAAAGAAGATCACAAGTACCACAGGAAATGGTTCATCCTTAGTTCCCATGCAAAATCTACTTGCAGATAAGAACGGTTTACTGTAAAGCAAGGCTCGTGAATGGACAAGGTCCGTCTACAACAATTTTTCTTT
The DNA here is from genome assembly GCA_024713555.1 of Spirodela polyrhiza. NCBI lineage: Eukaryota > Viridiplantae > Streptophyta > Magnoliopsida > Alismatales > Araceae > Spirodela > Spirodela polyrhiza. Next base: position 4,196,802 of record CM046544.1, on the reverse strand, counting down.
TCAAAGACCATGTTCGCACTTACAAAATCAATACTTTTTGCTCTAACGCAGGATTTCAATCACAAGTAATTGCAGTTTATTGATATGAATCTGTGAAATGATTGATTGTAAAAGATGTGTACGATTTCGGACAGAAGGAAAATCAACCTAGTGATTGTCGTCCAAGCTCTAGGTAAAATATAAATTTTTGAAAAATTTTAGATAAATCACATGAGAGAACGAATACAGATATTCGCTCTAGGGGCACCGATGGCCTATCACCACTTGTCAAACTGAAATTAATATGATGCCCCAAAGAAAGGCCCTATTACAGTCTAAGAGGATGGCGAGTCAGACACATAGCGAAACTTCAGTAAGATCTGTTTGCTATCCATAACTACTAAGTCTATTTTAGTGCAATAAATATGTCAAACACATGCTGGGATCCCACGGCAAAAGTCTCCCCTCCAGACTGACATCTATCTCCAAGACTCCAAAATTTTCTGATAATCATTTCTTATCATATTCCCGTACCAAAAACCCAGAAAACCGGCCAAAATCAAGACGTTTCTTCAAATGGAGAAAGAGGCAACTGGTGGACAGAAGAAGATAATTATTTTGCAGGTTTCACAGATGAACTTCATAGAATGTCTCTACAGTGATTTGTCTATAGGTAATTCCTTCTAAAGTAATAATAGTACTCTGTATCATCAAGTGCTCATACCACATCTACTTTGTTTTGCCTGTTGTGTTTACCACATGCAAAGATTCATGAACAGATGAGAACTAAGCAAGGTTTACGAGTCAGCATTCATGAGCTCAATACAACTATGGCATCTAGTACAAATAAGAAACTGCAAGCTAAAATGGAATGGAGAGAGGCAGTGTTGGGTTATGAACAGTTTTTTTTTTCCTAACCTACCAAAATTTCGATTCTTCTTGAAGTGGAGGCCAAGATAAAGAGAATACATTTAGGAAAGTACTCTTACAAAGGGTCTTTCAAAAAACAAGAAAGCCAATATTAAAAATATATAAGGGTCTCATACAATAGCAAAAAAATCGATCAGACTATATTTGACAGGTAAATTTAAAATTCCTCGTTTAAGGGAAAACCTAAACAGAATTTGACGTAAAGGATATGCGCAACATTCATAGTACGAATACCAAAGAGCATTACCTTCTAGTTTTCTTTTCTCTGTTGAAACCACAGGCCTCGTTTCTCCCTCAGAGACAACATCTTTCTTATCAGGAGAGAATCCACCAGGCACAGCTTCAACTGGAGTCTCCTCTTTCACGACATGCAGATCCCGAACCTCTTGCACATCACCAACTTCATCAGAATTTATATTGGTCTCGATCGGTTTAGTGTCCAAAACATCCTCCTCCATTGACTCATCACCAGAACTCCGGTCTAAGTTTAATTTTTCAGGAGAACCCCCAACTTTCTTGCTATGTTCCTCATTAGTGGTGTCTGTGATATCATCTTCTTCTTCAAAGGAGCCCTTGTTATCATCTGGTTCTTGATCGACGTTCAATGGCTGCAAGTCACCACCAACGGGAGCAACATAGCTGGAAGGTGATTGCACCACTTCTGGCTTAACAAGTTCTTCTTCTAAATGGAAAGTATTAGCATTCAAATCATCCTTTAGTACAATCTTTTCATTTAATGATACAGAATCAGTAGAAATTGAGTCACACTTTACTTGAAGCCCTAAGTCAAGGCTGACCTCGGATACCTGGTTTTCTGGCACAGCCACGTCAAGTTCGGTGTCTTTGGCGGAAGGAGGTTCTGAATACCTGTTCTCTGTCTCGTCCTTGTAATCTGCACCGTTTGCTTCTGTTTTGCTAGCATTTTTTTCCTTTTCGGTTATGCTATCTGCAGTTTCAGTTCCACAAGCCACTTTCTCTTCAGTTTTTTCATCCAAATCAATAGTTTCCACAGACTTCTCGTGATGGAATTCCATCCCAAAATCAGAGTCCTGAATGTCAGCGTTGATGTCAACCATGACCACCTGATTTTCAGTTCTGTTACTGCCAAAATGTAAAACAGTCTCATCTGGAGCCCTTGGTATTTGAACGTTCTCTACTGGATGAGGATCCAGCACTCCCAGGTTAACCTGTGGCTTGGGTTGAGGATCAAAGTGGCTGACCAGTTCCTGTTCCCTGAGCAGCGCTCTCTCATTTCGAACTGCTTCATCCAACCGTTTGACTAGGTCCTCCTTCAAACCCTTTGTCGTAAGTTTCCTTCTCCGAAGTTCTTCTTTCAACTCAGTCACTTTCCAGTGATCAAGAGGTCGGTTGTCAAGAATAGAATACCCGGTCGGCATTTTTTCTTCCAATGCCTACTACAATCCTTCTGCGGCCCTGGATGCAGGTAGAATAGGTCACCTAGGGCCCAAAAAACTAATCTCAACGGCAGGTTTACATTAAGAACCAACAGCAGGAAGAATCGTCTGATAAAACTAAAAACACAGCATGCAGAACCTGAAGATCATCTACCCTCGAGAACAGCATGAGAAAAACGGAAACAAAATATTACACGTTAAACATCCCCGCTGAAAGCCCCCCATAAGGAAACCCCTGCCTTGAAAGACTGTCGGATGGTGGTCTAGACCAAAGAAAGAAGAACGAAAAGGAACCACGGCGTCACTCCCTCAATAATGCCGAAGACAGCGAGCTTACCAATACGTTCCTCTCGCGGACTTCCGCTTCAGGTGGTTCGAAGCTCGTGAGCAAAGCGAGTTCCGAAACCCTAATTCCAGGACAGAAAAACAGGCATTAGACAGCACTCTGACGCAGACGCCACAGACAGAAAGGCTCAGGGAAGCGCGACCGTCCCCCCTTCTCGAAGCCCTGGCTCCCCCTTTTCACAAGATCCTTGCCTCTTCCCTGACCAAAAACAGAAACAAACAACACAACCAAGAAAAATAATACGACCAAGAAGATGAACACTGATGATAACGAATCACTGAGGAACGGGGAGGACGATGGGTGATAACGACTCTTCTAGGGTTTTCGCAACCGAGCGCGGACGGAACAAGCTCTCGCTCCCTCCCTCTCCACCGCTCTCTCTACTTCTCTCTCTCTCTCTTTCTCTCTCTCTCTCTCTCTCTCTCTATCTTTCTCTCTCCTGACTGCCTCCCCGCTAAGAGGCTGGAGTGGCTTCGGTCCGCTTATTTTTAGCCTTAATTCAGACCCTCACGCTTCACACGTGTTTACCTCGCACGTGGGATCCCACCGGTGATTTTAGGCCCATTGGATGGACGTCTATGATGAGTGTTGTCGTACAAATTGGAAATTACTTAAATACCCTTAAATCACGAAAGCACGTTACGGGTATTTTGTGGCTCTCCGCGTGACCTAGCGAAAAAGACGATAATATCCATTATGGGGACGTGGCACTACGGCACCAAGGGAACTTTCGTTAATATGCAACTAATTACTTCATAAAATCAGAAATCTACGCGTATCCATTGGAACGATGCCACGTGTCAGCGACCTATCTTTCCGGGCCGGGCTTTTGCAAACCCAAGTCTGATAAGCTCTTTATGGGCTGACCTTGTGAAGGAGAGAGAGAGAGAGAGAGAGAGAGAGAGAGAGAGAGTCACATGAGGCAAGAAAACAAGCACCCATCTTTTTGGGTTGCGCCGTCCTGATTTCCTTTTTGGGTTCTATTGAGATGCCCAAGATGCAGAAGAAATATTCCATAAAGTGAGAATGAATGCATAATTGATGTACCAAGGTTTTTTTTCTTCCAAAACTTGGGGCATCGGTTGACATATTACCAGTGGTTAGACTAGCAAACAAGGGTCAATGCACAGATCGTTCAATCCGGTCCGAAATCTTCTAATTACATAGCTTTTGATCTCTGCTCAGGAGTCCGTTGACCTTGGAAATTCTCCTTTGAAGTTCTGGTTTAGGGGGATGTAGTCAGCACCTGACATTCAATAGAAAGATGAATCAGAACTGAGTTATTGATCTCCTTTCCTTTTCTGGCATATAGTTTCAGGAATCGATGATAATCTCTTCTGATTAAATTCCCTTTTTTTTTTTGTCGAACTGCTGTACATATCTCAATATATGCTTTCATTAGATATGCTGACCAGGGGGAAGAACACAGGAGATTAAGGCCCAGAGTGCAGTTTTTGGCAAATTTCGATCCGTAATAAAGTATAAAAACTTACGATTTAAACGTTGACTATTATTCTACCAACTCCTTTTCTGGCATAGAGTTTCAGGAATCGATGATAATCTCTTCTGATCAAATTCCTTTTTTTTTCTCAATATATCCATTCATTAGATATGTTGAATAGGGGGGAAGAACACAGGAGATTAAAGCCCAGAATGCAGTTTTTGGAAAGTTTTGATCCATAATAAAGTATACAAACTTACTATTTAGACGTTGACTCTCCAGCGTCTTCACTTTCGCTTGTGTCCTCTTCCTCCAGGTGCATGTGGTTGAGATTCCGTTCAAGGGGTGGAAGCCCGTCTTCAGAATCACAGTCCGAGTCAACGCCATGATGCTCCTCGCCGATGGCTGGATTCAGCAAAATGCAGACGTGGGATTTTTTCTCTAGCGTGGAAACTAATTACAGGTCACCAGGACACGAACATGCGAATTTTTTGGAAAAAAATTGCAAAATTAGCACGTAATGTAGCCCGTTTTCCTGCTAAATTACCATCCAATTATTGTAAAGTAGAAAGATCTAACTTAGCACTAAGCTGAAAATAGATGAAACGTAGTCCCAGAAGTTGGCATTTATGAGAATAAAAATAAAAAATAATACCATCGTTCTGGGGAAGAGGCTTCGAGATTCTTGAGTTACTAGAGAGCCAAGAATTCTGCACCGAAATGACTTCGGATCCATTCTCACACTTGGAATATGCCTTCAGAAGCTCCCTAAAAAGGCAAGAAATTACATCAAAATGGTCTAAATTTTCCCAAATAATGAGCTAACGAGTTTGATTCCAAATAAGGCAAAAAAAATAAAAAATCATGGCAGCCCAAAGTTGATTTATCACCATAAATATCTGATAAAATCCCGCGATACCTGTTTAGAGAGAGGAAAGAATGCCCCCATTTGAACTTCCCAAGCAACAGATTTCCCATTTCCTCCTCCCCACTGTCAAGAACGAGAACAAAGATCGTTCATGCCAGAAACAAAAGTGGAAATTAAAATATGACTGTGATGATATTTCATTTGCATACTCAGTTCTAAAATAAGATTTTCCAGCCAGCAGTAGAGAAAGTATTTAAGGTGCAATGCCACACTAGATCAATCATTATGGCCCTTGTACATGAATAAACCAGCCAAACACAAGGACAAGGTATCTATAATGAAAGTATTTAATGGAAGTTGTGGAAAAAGAAAGCCTTATCTTCATCAATGGCTGGAAAGAATGCTCAACCATCTATGATATTTAATGAACACTAAGCTCATGCTCATCAATGGCAAAAATATGAAAGCCTTCTTTAGGAAAGATTAGAGTGAAACAGATCGTGATAGATGATTTTAGAAGAGCAAGGATGTGAGATAAAAAATTGCTGGCAAAGAGGAGAGAAAGATAATCTTATCAACTAGAAAGCGACAGATGATTTGGAGTATTGAAATCAAGAAAGAATATGTCGTAAAAGCCAGGTTACGTGTATCTCATAATTTTTAAGCCACGAGTTGTAAATTACGATGATATTACTACATTTGGAAAGAAATTTCAGACAATCAGCTGCTCGTAATCGTTACAGAATGATAAAAAAGGAATTGGCCAACCATATATTTTGAGACATATATAGATGAGACTGAGAAAGGAACGCGCTTCAGCAAAAGAGTAACACATGAAGGGGTTACCATATGATCAATGCAGCAGATAATGCTTCAACACAGGATAATTCGCAAGGACGACCATAATTCACGGGGTTTGCTGCCACCAACCATGGTACTGCAATCGAGAGGTATTCATCAGAATTCGAGTCCCACATCATTCAACTTTAAATCATACATCACTTTGAAGAAGGGTTCATCTCGATGATTACCCAAATATAGAAGTCAAGACAACAGGAACAATGCAGGAGTCATTTTTTCTCTTTTTTCCTCTTTTCTCCTATTTTTCGGGAGAGGCAGGGAAGAAGAGCAAGAGAGTTCTTTTCCTAATTAAGCAGCAGGGAGGACAGTGGACTCAACTTTCACAATATCTTCTCAACAGAAGAGAAAAAAAGTTATCTTTTCTACAAAGGAGTTTTATCCCTCTTCTACATTAAGCTCCAGTATGTTCCACCATCACAAAGATCAGTCATCTGACCCAACATACCGACCAAGAAGCACCTCCTTGCCCTTTATCACATCCGTTGATCTCGTCAAGGGGATGCATAATTTTTAGAACAAGATTGTTTTTTCTGTCTAGTTACTCATCCCAGTCGTAAAAGTCTTGGCTAAGCACTGATCCAACGAGTTCGCTATTACACGTTCATTTATTGAAGGTGGACCATTTGAATGAATTACTGTAAGTAATAATCACACCCTTTCTCAAAAATATATGATACAGAGAAAAAAAAAATGTCGTGTAAAGAAGGACTATCTAAATCGAATAAAACTTTTCAATCCCACTAGATTTTCTAATAAATGATTACTTTTGCACTCCTTTACATCAGAACTTTATGCTAAACAATAAAACTACAAAAAAGGAGAAAAATTAGTCTGTTTTTAATTTGTAGGACAGCACTGAATGGCTAAACTTTCATTTGTTTATAAAAATTTTTAGCTTATCACCTGTTGAATGATTTCAAATTCAATTGTCAATTTCCAGTTCTCTTTAGAAATTTCTCAATATCATCGTAAGACTGGTTGCCATTATTTTTCCTACATTATTCATTTTCAACTCTGGAACCCATCTTCAAAATCAAAAGGAGGGGTACATTCACATTGACATCATAATTAACAGGAAGGAAATGTCAAACAACTGTCCAGATTCCTTAAAGTGCCTTCTAAGACTGCATGAACAAAGAAAACAGAGCAAAAGATTCATTTCTTACAAAGGCGAGGGGCAGAGCAACGAAGTTTCACAAAGGGAACATCATTCAGACGAGCCCATGAACAGTCCACAACAGCGAGTCCTTTGCTCTTTACTGAAGAATGATCTTCCTTTGAAACGCACATCCTACCAACAGGACTACACAGACATAGAACATCAAAATAGATGCGATTAACACACTCCAGAAACAGCGACAAGAAACAAAAGGGAAAAACATTGAAAGCAAGCCTTGTCAGATACCAGGTCAAAACACCTGTATAACTAAGCATAGAATATTGAGATCTAAAACTCAGAAAGCATCCATTCCATTTTGATGTACAAACCGCCGTTCTTTTATTTGATGTTCAAAATATGAAACTATTAAAAAAATTGAGAGAATTAAAGGGTGAAAGTTACCTTAAGACAATGCCACCAAAACCAGTGGTCACACGCAATTCCTGGAAGAGCACATATATTTTCAGCAAATTGAAATAAGTATTGTACTTGTTTAGTAATATAAATTAGCTCATACATTGGGTGGGGATTGCATATTGTCAAGATGCCATCACAAGGCTAAGATTAATCAAAGTGCAGTTTGTAGCACGTCAAACTAATTAGTCTAGATACTAAGGCAGAAAGAAACCATGCCATCACAGCTTAAGCACAATTTAAGACTCTGATCTGCTCTTGGTGATAATTCCTGGAGCTACTAGTGCTCACACCATAAATTTCACATAGTGATAGTCTCTGGATCCTTCTAGATCTAGTTACGATTGAATCCCTTAGTGGTGCTGGTAAAGCTTAGTAAAACTGGCCTTCACACAATCCATCCATAATTAATAATTAATCAAGATCTGAGAATTTGTCCTCAATATCATAATAGGGATTGGCCTCATTCCATCAATCTGACATCTTAAGATCCAATGAAGGATCCAAGTACTTGAATAAGCTTTCATTGGTCTGTGCGACATCAAATCTTTACAAGGTCTTGCAAGGCTTCTACGACGAAAGTTTGGCAAGCACCGGTCTGCCAGTAATCCGCAAAGAGAATAATAAGTGGATAAAAAACCACCATTTATTAATCCAATCAGGTGCATGCAGCCAGGGGGCCATCATTGCACATTGTTTTCGATAAAGAGGGATGCTGCTAGTGAAAAGAGTTCGAAAGCATAACATATTTCCACTATAAAACTGATCAGTTCATTTTTAGCCTTCAGCGCAAAGAGATATGCAATGCACCACTTGCCGCTAGCTCTGTCAGGTCCCTGGCACAGTAAACTCTCTATTAATGCCATACATGAACAATTCAAACTAACGATTCTCATATTATGGACAAACCAATTTTCATGTAAATCATTGATATATGACTCTAAATATGAAAAAAACTTCCAAAATACAATACCAAACACAACCTGGTTCGTAACTTCTCAATAAAGTGAAGGAATTATAATAAAAACGGGGGTATTCAGGATCAGAAAATTTCCTTTAATAAACCAAACCTTGCCAGCTTGCGTCCTGTGCACCTTTTAACATCGCATTGTCCAAAATCCTAAAACAAGATCAATTCGACCATGTTAATCCCTTAAATTTCGTAATGTATTTTGGCATTCACGCACAGACGTCAGAATCACCATTTATGTTGAATACGGATTTGAGATTTTCCAATGTTACCTACCCACATTGCAAGGTTAATTTTAGGAACAGCAACAGCCTCCTCGTCATTATCTTCTGCAGGGAAAGTATTAAAAAAAAACCCAAGTTATTAGCTTATTTCTAGAAAAGCAAGAACAATAATATTTGATGAAGCACTTGTATTTAACACCTCAAATTCACATCTTCCTGAGTTAGTGCTAAAAATATATATCTTTGCTCATTATTCCTCAAGTTTGTCCCATCGAGATAACGAGATCACCTCAAATTCACATCTTCCTGAGTTAGTGCTAAAAATATATATCTTTGCTCATGATTCCTCAGGTTTGTTCCATCGAGATAACGAGATGAATCAGCTCATAATTTACATGAGCAATTTATTCCTTAGAAATTACCTCATAACAAGGTATGCCAATAAATCTTATTGTATTTTTCTTGCCTTCTGGGTCCTTCAGGGGGCCAGTAGCATGAACCAGAATATAACGTAAACACGAAATTTTTTCAATGCCAAATTTATTTTCAGATTGACAGACGCTGAATTGAAAATCATTAAAGAGGTGTGTACAATAATAAACATCAAGATGAAATCATTAAGGGAAAACTTTATAGTTAACGTGACAGTCTCATTTTCATGACTTAACACAAAATTAACTGGATTTCCAGGATGATCGTACGGACATATCTTTAATGAAGGCAACAAAACTACACTACGCGTTTACTGTTGTTGGGTTCACGCTAGAACTTTTGACAGCCTCTATTAAAGAAGTAGATACTTACAATGTAAGAAGGACTATAGATGTTGTCCTCTTGTTGATCCAAAGTGATTGGAAGGAATAATATGAACATATGACAAATCATATAGTTTGATATGTAGTTCTGAAAACTCAAACGCTTACATTAGGTTTACACACACGCCCTTCCCACCGTCTACTATTTTAAGATATGGCCAATAGAAGGTTCTTGGGGACATTTTCCATAGATCAGACTGCAATGAATGCTCACACAGGCAAGCTAACGTACCCTATAATCTGTACTGAGAACACGCACTACTTTACTAAGATGGAAGATTGATTGTTCGATGGTACATTCACAGATGAAATTCTTAAAAGAAAGGGCCAGTGTAGTCAACTACGGAGATCATGAAACTTGTGTTTGAACCCAGCGTAAAGCTCGATTAAAGAGCAGGAAAAATGCGAGGCTTTAGTCACTATAACAGAAAGTTTACTCGAAAGATGGAAATTTATGAGGCATAGACTCACCTTGACAGGCCGTGAGGGTGTCACGCGTTTGTGAATCTTCCCTGCGAAAAACATGATAATAAGATACTGTTAGGACCCAAAATGATTGAGTCTATTACTAGGCCCACTGCCCGGGTTCCTCATGCCTAGAGAGGGTGGGTAAGTTATGTGTGGGCCAAAGGGTTGACATATAAGACCCCTTGGGACTCCCACCGTGGGGACACTTTTGCAGAAGTCACAAGGAGAGCGAGGCGCCCTAGAATCCGCCTCAGGTCACCCAGGGTTTCCTGCGGGACCCTATACCCTGTTCTTCCCTTCCCCCTTGCTGTCTCAGAACTCTGTTATATTCCCCATTCTCCCTGTCTCTCCCCGAGTCACCCCCTTGATAGAATCAGGGTTCTATCAGTTACCATATAAACTACATTGAAAAAGCAGAGGAAAAATCCAAAATCACGAAAATACGATCCTCTCAGGAAATTAAAAAAAAAACCTGAAAATATAGCCCCTCCGCCTCCAAGGCTCCCGTCTAATTTTTCCGATCCAAGAGTCATTATCATCCGACCAACAAAAACTATGATCCGGTGTAAATACGCGCGGAAATGTTCAACACATTCGACCGAACATGCATCTCGTTGCTAGGGGGGAGGGAGGGGCGAGGCGATTACCACCGGAGTTCACGGCTCCTACTAGACTGCCCCCGGTGCGAAGTCTGAGCTCTCGACCTCCCCCTCTTGTTGTTCCCCATCGCCGGCCGGCCGGCCGTACGACGTTGAACGGCGGGAAGCTGCTGCGGTCTGTGGAGGCGAAGGATTTTCCACAGTCCGCTTTATATGTTTCTTCAATGGGCCCATGAATCCCGGCCCGTTTTGTGATTCGGCCCGGCCCGCCCGGGTGGGCCCCACCCCTTTCTTCTCGGATCCGATTCTCCCGGTGGGGATCCACCGGCACCATTTGGAGAGGATTCGGATACACAGATTTTTAGGCATTAATATCTAATTTTATATAAAAATAATAAATATTTTTTGAAAAAATATAACGATTTGGCCTATTAACATCCCATGGAAAACATTTTTAATATTTTCAAAAATTTTAGATAAAAGATCCCACTGTGGGCTGAAAAATGGGCCGATCTATCGTTAGAGACTGACGCTGCCCAAATGGGCCCATTTGAAAAGTAATTGGGCCGGATATACTAGCTTACAGATCTTAATCTTCAGGCCCAAGTTCAAGTACTGAGAATGGGCTGTGCTGAAAAGTTTTCTGGCCCATTTTATTTCCCTGCGGTATCTGCTTATAGAGGTGAGGACACCGCCGGTCGTTGTCAGAGGCGGAAATCTAAAAAACAGGTGCAGCTATAATGGAGGTAGGAGCGGGAGAGCGTACCTAACGGCCGGTGGGCGGTCATTCTATCAGCTACACGGCTCAGACCCACGGACCCCCTCTTCCAACACATCCTAGATTTTACACAAAAATTAATTAATTATTGCACGTATTACGCTTTACGTGATAAAATTATAATGTTATTAAATATTCAATAATTTTATTAATTTCCAACATATTGCGTTTCAGCCCCTCTCTCCCTCTCTCTCCTCCCCCCCGCCATCCTCTTTCTCTCTCTACGTCGATTTTATACATGGGTGTTCTTATTTTTTGTCCACGTGGCGGGTATCATCGAGACTGCCGCCGAATCTGTCCCTAGCAGTCGACAGGGACGGGCTGTCCAACACGTGCACCAGCTCTCTGAAATCTATCGCCGCGACTGATTGTTTGGAAGGATTCCGGGTCAGAATCAGGATTCGAGGGGGAATTATTCCGCACGTTTATATAGTTTACGATTTGAAATATGGGCCTGTAAAAGTGACTTCTTCATGGATCACCCCCCAAACAATATAATTTAGAATCCATCCCTACATCACGAGATTCTCTCCGCTCTGGATATTACAAAAAAACCACCCATTTGCACATATACGAGAAATGGAACGAGAGGTTAGAGAGAGAGAGAGAGAGTAAATACTCGCCGAGCTTTAACTTTCTCTCCCTCTCTAGGTGTATCTGTAATACATGGGGTTACGGGCCTTATAAAATAACTTGGAACTTGGTCGGGACCTGGAAGACCGGAGCCTATGGCCCGGCCCAGCCCAGCCCACCCACTAACAGATCCGAAATAAAAGGAGTCACTGGAAATATTAAGTAATAATTTTGATATCACCTATTTTTTTAAAAATATTGTAAATATTTATCGGACCCCCTCACGACAGGCGCAATCCGATCACGATCTGATGGCCAGGAGTGTTCTCTCCCTACACAACCCGATGAGGATCCAACGGCGGGAGTCGAGCAGGGCGTCCGTCGGTGTCGGGGGGGGGTCCATAACGGGCGGTCCCATTGCCGGGATCATCCCAGCCGTTCATCTCATGTCGGGGTACGTGTCGAGATCTCCCCCCCAACCGAATCATTTGGTGAGCGGTCGCGTCCGGACGTGGAGGTTTAATGCAGGCTGTGCCGAACTGGCAGTAACTACGCCATACTGCTTGTAATTACGAAATTGCCACTAATTATGTGGGAAGGCGGGAAAGTGGGGCCCACGCCAGCTGGACGCGCGAGCGAAAGCCCACCTCCCAAGTCACCAAGTTGGCCCCCCGCTCCCCCGTCGGCAGCTTTCACCTTGAAAAAAAAAAGCGTCGTTAAAAAAATAATTTTTAATATTTACTAAAATGGTGTGTATTATAATAAAGACTTTATTTTGACTTACTAAGCGTAATTTTTAGAGTTATAAAATACGTTTTAGTGATATTAAAAGAGAGAGAGAGAGATATCTAACGACCGAAATCGGCACCGCTGACGGATCAGAGCCGTCCATTGGGGCGCCGCTGTTGCGCTGGCACCGCTGACGGTCTTTGGATTTGTGGGAGGCGACGCAGCTGCTCCAATCCGGCTCGGCTCAGCTCAGTGCGGCTCAGCTCAGCTTAGAGCGTCAGCAGCCGAAGCCGCCGCCAGTCTCGGCGGCTTCAGTTGTCGGCAGTCTTCACCCTTGGATCTGCATGAGAGAGAAGAAAGAGAGAGGGTGACTATAAAGGGCCGCTTCAGGGGGATACAGTTAAAATTATAATTAGGAGAAATACAGAAAAAAGGAGGTCACTCTCTCTCTCTCTCTCTCTCTCTCTCCTCTCCTCTCTCTATCTTCTCCCTTCAGAGCTCAGGGGAGGAGCGGAAGCAGGGAGGAGGGAAGGTTGGCGTGCCGTCCCCCAGCGGCATCGCCGAGAAGAAGAGATCCGCTGCGTGAATCTGCACAGTCTTCCGGCTCTATATCCCAGTTCTTTGCCTAATTCACGCTCCGAACGAAGTGAAGGCTGTCTGTGTCCACCGGAGGTAGGTAGATCTCCCGCCAGCCTGAGGATCTCAATCCACCCTTCTTCTTCCTCCTCATCTTCGGCCCAGTGTGGTCGGTTGCTTTCCGTTAACTCGGCGCGGCGCGTTCCACGCTTCATTCGCTGTGTATCTGTCGGTGCTCATCGCTGGATCTAGCAATGCAGTTGAGCACGGAGATTTCTGTGAAATCTACCGCATCATCTGTCTTCCTATTTCTGTGAATTGTACGAGATTCTGGATTGTGTCATTCGAATGACCTTCCTTCACTGTCTCTGCCTGACTGTCTGTATGTCTGTCTGTCTCCCCCTCGTAATCACTCGGATGGAATGACCGAGGACGGAGCTTGGTAAATCCTGGGTTGATCCACACAGCCTGTTAGTGCTACCGCTTTTGAGCTCCGGGAAGACTCGCCTCTTATTTTTCGCGGATCTAATCTATATTTGATGGTCTCCGGTGGCAGTGTTGATCCAACAGAAGTACTATTAATTTTGCCTTTGACAGTTTATGCTAGATCCAGATCCGACCCATTACCCGTTAATTGCGTACATTTGGAATCTAATGTCGACCTATCATAATCTTTGACATCCTGCTAGTCGAATAGGTAGATTTTTTTCAATATTTCATTTGCTATTTATTTCCCTTTTCCTCTAGTTGCGCTTGGTCTTCAATTCCTATTGGTTTTATGTCCTTGATCTAAGTATGGTGCCACTCTCCGTTTCTATGATTGGCGCAGGGGAAAGAGGGGGCATTGGCGTCCAGATCTGCTGTACCTGAGAGGCTCTGAAATTCGGCTGCAAAGCTGGCGGCCACACTTGCGTGGAGGTTTACCGGCAGCAACGGCAGCAGCCATGGTGCTGCTGACCTGGTGATTCCCTTTTCTTTCAATTTTTAATATTTCATCATATTCATTTTTTGCTTTCCCAGCATGAGTAATATTTCAGTGGAAACTGACGGCCTAACCATTGATATCTTGCTTACTTGTCGACCATTCTTTTTTTCGTTTTTTTTTTTGGTCTCTAATGTCGTTGGACCTTAAGAATCCTCAGATAACGGATGTCTGAGATTCTAATATGAGTGGATCTTCACCTTTCTGTGGCCGTTATATCCCATAGATAACCCTTGGAAGAGGGAACTGCTGAAGATCCATATGCAGGAAATCTCATGCAAATGTGTTTGAATCTCTGAATGTTACTTTAATTCCTCGATAACTTTGGGCAGGTTTCTGGTGAATCTATTTAGATTTCCAAGGTGCACAAAAATTGTAAACAAAGCATACCTGGACCAAAGATTTTTCGTCAACTGTTATATATTCTGGTTTACAGTTAGTCACTTTACGAACCTTCAGTTTAATGGGAGCATATAGCCCGATCATGTAGGTTTTTGCCCATATTGCTTATGCTAAATACCTGAGTTCCGCATTCTTCATTCTGACATAATTGGCATTACTTCTTTCTGATCACTATTGGATTAGTAATGTTTCTTAAACCACTAGCTCGGTTCATTACTGCTCTTTAAAAGAAAACTGTTAGTTATTCAGTATGATGTTGAGTACCTTCTAGCCATATGCGAACAGCAGAATTCCTGGAAAGAGTTCCAGAGCCTGTGTAATATCGTGAAGTCTAGACATATGTTCCAGCGGCTTGGATCAAAACCGGTAGTTGTGCTAACATGGTAGGAATTATTATAGATGTTAAACCTCATTGGAAAATTTGATGCTGGGAAGGCGCTATTCCCATTCTTATGGATCTATTTAGGTCCACCGTGCTGTCAGGAGTACCATCTTTTATAATCTATTTGCAGGTTCTATTATCAGCAAATACACCTCCTGCGACATTTTTTACGACATCTATCTTAAATTCTTTGCTTTGGAGATCGCATAATATTTCTAGAACAACAAGTCGTATAAACCCGATTATAATATGTTTAGAAAACCTGTATAATTCTGAATCTCATATTGAGTTACGAGAATTCAGTGCTATATCTTGGATTGGATGATTATGACCTGCGTAATGTAGATTTATGAGAATCAATTATTTAATGAATGTGCTACTTATTTCAACACGCCTCTCCTAATACTTTTTATTGTTCATGCGTGCAGGAAAGAAATATGGATGCTAAAGTGCACGAGTCCGAGCCTCCAACTCCGGCATCTACTATGAGAATGGGGTTAAGGTAGATGATCTAGATAAACAAGAAAAATGGCTGAACTAGCTTGTAGACTGAAATGGTCTATAATCTTACATTTCTGTTTTCTAAAGTAGTATCATGTGCACTCTTTTCTTTGAGAATAGCGATGGCTTGCATATAGCATCAAAGATGTGAAACATGTAGTGAATCTGTTCTAGATTCAGGGATGCTGCTGACTAGAGAAATTTCAATTATCATTCCAGTAACACTTTCTATGAGTCTAATTATTAGGGCTTTGTTTTACAGTTGAATGGTTTTACAGAAAAGTGGGAAGTATATTTAGACCTTTTTTTTGGTTCTTAGTAGTGTCTGCCTAATGCCCTTTTTTGTTTATGGTTTGGCACATCTGAATTTTTGTTCTGTTTATTTTTTTATCAAGTATGTTATGTTTGTGGCAATAACAAACATTCTTAAATACCAATTCGTGTATATATATAAATGTACATATGTACGCATGCTTGGTTCAGACATAATTATATAAGAATTTAGAAAATGGAAATAGAACCTCTGCTCTCATAGAAAAAGTATTCAGTATCTAGTCAGTCTTCCATCTTGGTGCACTTGATAGGTTTCGAGACACTACCTATACTTGTTAAGCTCTGAAAATGTCATATTGATTGATTTTAACTCGGTTGGGACATGATCTTACTCTGGTAATTTATTTTAAAAAGAAGGATGTAGAGAGACCATAATTTCTAAGCATATTTTCCTCGTACTTTCCGCCATTAAAATCATTTTTCGATGATGTGAAACCAAAAACTATGACATAGACAGATCCATGTGATTTGCAGGTGTGTGTTATTTAGAGTCTGGGCAGCACGTGCGGGATATCTTTTCTATAGTGAACAGATAACCAACCGATGAGAAATTGGTGTGAATAGTGTGAATCCTGAAACAATTTGCTCTTGGTGTGGTTTCTGCTATATGGTGCGGAAAACCTAGAATACATTCTGCATACTTTCCACCAATGATATCGTTCTTTAAACATGTGCCTTTGACTCATGTGGCATATGTTAATATGGATATTTCATTTATGAGATGAAATGGTGTCCCGGTATGGTGGCGTTGACATCTGTGTATATGGGTCTTAAACGCTGGAAATTGTTATGATAACTCGGTGGTATATGGGTTTTTCAATTATGATGTTCAGAGGCCATCCTATTAATTGGCTTGATTTTCACTAACCGCTTTGATTCTTAAAATAGTTCAAACTAAGCAACGAAGTGCCATCATTATTTAAAAATTTTATGTCCGACATTTCCTTTTGAAATATTATTTATCGACATCACTTGAAAAGTTTTCTCCAATGTTCATGGTGTAACTTGGGTACATTAATATTTCAGAGATCGTAGCAACATGGAAGATCCAGATGGGACACTATCTAGTGTTGCACAATGTATTGAGCAATTGCGTCGCGCCTCTTCGACAAGTCAAGAGAAAGAACAGTCGTTAAAGCAACTGCTAGATCTTATTGAAACACGTGACAATGCTTTCAGTGCTGTTGGGTCTCATTCCCAAGCAGTCCCCATTCTCGTCTCCCTTCTGAGGTCAGGATCATTTGGGATAAAAATTCAGGCTTCGACAGTTCTGTGCTCTCTCTGCAAGGAGGACGAGTTAAGAGTAAAGGTTCTACTGGGAGGTAGCATTCCGGCGTTGCTTTCCCTTCTCAAGTCTAACTCCTCTGAAGGGCAAGTTGCTGCTGCAAAAACTATCTATGCCGTTTCCCAAGGCGGGGCTAGGGATCATGTCGGTTCGAAGATCTTCTCAACCGAGGGAGTTGTGCCTGTTCTTTGGGAGAAGCTGAAGAATGGGCTTGAGGCTGGTAGTACGGTTGACAACCTGCTCACTGGAACTTTGAGGAACCTCTCTAACAGCACCGAGGGCTTCTGGCCGTCAACCATGGAGTCAGGCGGAGTGCAGATCCTTGTGAAGTTGCTCGCAAGTGGGGAGGCCAGCACCTTGGCAAACGTCTGCTTTCTCCTTGGATGCCTTATGATGGAGGATTCTTCAGCCTGCTCCACTGTTCTAGCCGCAGGAGCCACTAAACAACTGCTCAAGCTATTGGGACCTGGGAGTGAGGCTCCTGTCAGAGCCGAGGCCGCCGGTGCTCTGAAATCCCTCTCTGCTCAGTGTAAGGAGGCCAGGAAGGAAATAGCGAGTTCTAATGGAATCCCTGCCTTGATAAATGCCACCATCGCTCCGTCAAAGGAATTTATGCAAGGAGAACACGCTCAAGCCCTGCAAGAGAACTCCATGTGCGCCTTGGCGAACATCTCTGGTGGATTATCGTACGTCATTTCCAGCCTCGGAGAAAGCCTCGAATCGTGCAATTCTTCTGGGCAGATCGCCGACACGCTCGGCGCCCTTGCTTCGGCGCTTATGATATATGATAGCAAAGCAGATTCGGTTCGAGCGTCAGATCCCGTTGCCATTGAACAGATACTGGTCAAGCAGCTGAAAGCCAAATCGCCTTTTCTCGTACAGGAGCGCACAATAGAGGCTTTGGCCAGCTTGTATGGAAACCCGGTCCTCTCGAGGACCCTGGACAACTCCAATGCGAAGCATCTGCTCGTGGGTCTAGCCACCATGGCGGATAACGAAGTTCAGGATTATTTGATAAGATCCCTTCTCGTGCTCTGCAGTGACGAAGGCAGTTTGTGGCGTGCGTTTCAGGGTCGTGAAGGCGTCCAGCTGCTGATATCTCTCCTTGGCCTTTCGTCGGAGCAGCAGCAGGAATGGGCCGTCTCTCTTCTCAGTCTCCTGTCCAGTGAAAATGACGAGAGCAAGTGGGCCATAACCGCAGCTGGAGGGATTCCGCCGCTCGTTCAGATACTGGAGACGGGATCTGTCAAGGCGAAGGAAGATTCTGCGACGATTCTTGGCAACCTATGCAATCACAGTGAGGATATACGTGCATGTGTCCAGAGTGCCGATGCTGTTCCTGCCTTGTTATGGCTGCTGAAGAATGGGAGCGACGATGGCAAGGAAATCGCCGCAAAGACTTTGAACCACCTCATCCATAAATCCGATACAGGTACCATCAGTCAGCTCTCAGCCCTTTTGACCAGTGATCAACCCGAATCCAAAGTCTATGTTCTGGATGCTCTGAGAAGCCTGCTCTCGGTTGCGCCGATCAGTGACATACTACTTGAAGGCAGTGCTGCAAATGACGCCATAGAAACGATGATAAGGATTCTTGGCTCCACAAAGGAAGAGACTCAGGCAAAATCAGCTGCAGCCCTTGCAGGACTCTTCCAGTGCAGGAAGGACCTGAGGGAGAGCCATATCGCTGTTAAGACGCTTTGGTCAGTGATGAAGCTGCTCAGTGTGGAATCCGACAAGATCTTGGTCGAGGCTGCCGGCTGCCTCGCTGCCATTTTCCTTTCAATTAAACAGAACAGTGAAGCTGCTGCTGCGGGCAGGCACGCTCTGGCGCCTCTGGTGGCCCTCGCAAATTCCTCCGTTCTGGAAGTGGCGGAGCAGGGAACGCGAGCTCTGGCCAACGTTCTCCTGGACAAGGAAATTTCCCTGCAAGCTGTTCCTCAAGAGATCATCCCGCCGGCTGCCAGGGTGCTGCGAGATGGCACAATCGACGGCAGGACGCATGCCGCAGCAGCCATTGCCCGTCTTATTGAGCCCAGATCGCTCGATCTTCCGCTCTCAGAGGATATTAATCGGTCCGGGACTGTCCTGGCCCTGGTCTCCCTTCTCGAATCCACCGCTGCTGACAGTGCGGCAACGTCAGAGGTTCTCAATGCGCTCGCCCTCTTATCAAGCACAAAGGGAGCAGTCGGCAATATAAAGCCTCCATGGGCAGTCCTCGCTGAGAACCCTCAGACCATAGCGCCATTAGTCTCTCGCATCCCCGAGGTGTCGCCTCTGCTGCAAGACAAGGCTGTCGAAGTCCTGTCGAGACTCTGCCACGAGCAGCCCGTTGTTCTGGGTGACTCCATAGCTCTGGCCGCTGGCTGCATAGCATCTATCGCCCAGAGGGTCGTCAGCTCCAACCAGAGGAAGATCAAGATCGGGGGTGCCGCCCTTCTCATTTGCGCCGCTAAAGAGCACACCCTGAAGGCCATCGAAGCTCTCAGCGAAGCGAGTCTGTCCACGCATCTCGTCCAGTCCCTTGTTGCGATGCTGAATGGGACGGCAACATATCCAGACAAGAGGGGCGGTGAAGGCGTTGAAGATATCTGCATCCAGAGGCACTCGAGGAAGGCGGCTAGAGATGGTGAGAGCGAGAGCAGCACAGCTGCGATCTCCGGCGACACCATCGCCACGTGGCTCCTCTCAGTTCTTGCTTGCCATGACGACAGAAGCCGGAGCGCGGCCGTGGAGGCCGGAGCCATTGAGGTCCTCACGGACAAGATTTCTCAGCATCTGCTCCTGTCTGCACAGGTACTAAAAACACCACCTTTCCATTGAAGATGAGCTGCTTCGATAGCTTCAAACATAGGATCTTTCCTCCCGCGATTCTCTCATTTGTTCTTGAGGGTTGGACTGGGATTTTGACTGCTCTGATTTTGGGAACTGGCAGAGTGAAGCCAAGGAAGACAGCCGTTCCTGGACCTGTGCTCTGCTCCTGGCGGTGCTGTTCCTGGACAGAGAAATCATCAGCGAGCACGCCACAATGCACTCAATTCCAGTGCTGGCGAGCTTTCTGAGGTCGGAGGAGCCCGCTAGCAGGTATTTCTCGGCGCAGGCGCTCAACAGCCTCGTCTCCAACGGCGGCAGAGGGACCCTGCTGGCGGTGGCCAACTCGGGGGCCGCCGTCGGTCTCGTCTCTCTCCTGGGCTGCGCTGAAAGCGACATATCCGACCTTCTGGAGCTGGCGGGGGAGTTCTCTCTGGTGCCCAACCCGGAGTTGACCTCTCTCCAGCGGCTGTTCACCGTTGACGACATCCGGGTCGGCGCCACCTCCCGCAAGGCGATCCCTGCGCTCGTTGACCTGCTCAAGCCGATCCCGGACAGGCCCGGCGCGCCGTTCCTCGCCCTGCGTCTGCTGACTCAGCTGGCGATAGACTGCCCCACCAATATGGCCCTGATGGTCGAGGCCGGGGCCCTCGAGGCGTTGACCAAGTACCTCTCGCTGGGCCCACAGGACGCCACCGAGGAAGCCGCGACCGATCTCCTCGGGATCCTCTTCAGCAGCGCCGAGATAACGCGGCACGAGTCCGCCTCCGGCGCCGTCAGCCAGCTCGTCGCCGTCCTCCGTCTCGGGGGGAGGAACTCCCGCTACAGCGCCGCCAGAGCCCTGGAGAGCCTCTTCTCTGCGGAGCACATAAGGAACGGGGAGGCCGCACGGCAAGCCATCCAACCCCTGGTGGAGATCCTCAGCAGCGGCCCGGAGAGGGAGCAGCATGCCGCCGTCGCCGCCCTCGTCGCCCTCCTCTCCGGCAGCCCCTCCAGAGCCTTCGCGGTGGCGGAGGTGGAGATGGGCGCCGTGGACGTCCTCTGCCGGATCCTCTCCTCCAACTGCTCACCGGAGCTCAAGGGCGCCGCCGCCGAGCTCTGCTACGTTCTCTTTGGCAACACCAGGATCCGCTCGTCGGCGGCGGCGGCACGCTGCGTCGCGCCCCTCGTCGCCCTTCTGGTCGCCGAGGCAGGACCCGCCCAGCTCTCCGTCGTCCGTGCATTGGACAGGCTCCTGGAGGACGACCAGCTTGCGGAGCTCGTCGCGCAGTACGGCACCATCGTCCCCCTCGTGGGGCTCCTCTTCGGCCGCAACTACACTCTCCACGAGGCCGTCTGCAGAGCGCTGGTGAAGATCGGCAAGGACAGGCCCGCCTGCAAGATCGACATGGTGAAGGCGGGGGTGATCGAGAGCGTGCTTAGCGTCCTCCCCGAAGCCCCCGACTTCCTCTGCGTAGCCATGGCGGAGCTGCTCCGCATACTCACCAACAACGCCAGCGTCGCCAAGGGGCCAGCCGCCGGCAAGGTGGTGGATCCGCTCTTCTCCCTCCTGACCCGGCCGGAGATTGGGCCGGAGGGCCAGCACAACGCGTTGCAGGTCCTCGTCAACATCCTGGAGCACCCGCAATGCAGGGCCGAGTACAACCTGAGCTCCCAGCAGGCCGTGGAGCCCGTCATCGCCCTGCTGGATTCCCCCACGCAGACCGTGCAGCAGCTGGCGGCGGAGCTGCTGTCCCACCTGCTGCTGGAGGAGCACCTGCAGAAGGACTCCATCACCCAGCAGGCCATCGGCCCCTTGGTGCAGGCCCTCGGCTCCGGCGTGCCCATCGTGCAGCAGAGGGCCATCAAGGCTCTGGTCAACATCGCCCTCTCCTGGCCCAGCGCCATCGCCAAGGAAGGCGGGGTCTACGAGCTCTCCAAGGTGATCATGCAGGTCGACCCGCCGCTGCCTCACGCGCTGTGGGAGTCGGCCTCCTCGGTGCTCTCCAGCATCTTGCAGTTCAGCTCCGAGTTCTACCTGGAGGTCCCCGTGGCGGTGCTGGTCAAGCTACTGCGCTCCGGCACGGAGGGCACCGTCGTCGGCGCGCTGAACGCGCTCCTCGTGCTGGAGAGCGACGACTCCACCAGTGCCGAGGCCATGGCGGAGAGCGGCGCCATCGAAGCTCTCCTCGACCTGCTCAGGAGCCACCAGTGCGAGGAGACCGCCGCAAGGCTGCTGGAGGCGCTACTGAACAACATGAAGATCCGGGAGACCAAGGCGGCGAGGGCGGCGATCTCGCCGCTCTCGCTCTACCTTTTGGATCCGCAGACGCAGTCCCAGCAGGGGAGGCTGCTCTCCGCGCTGGCCCTTGGGGACCTGTTCCAGAACGAGGCGCTCGCCCGCACACCCGACGCCGTCTCCGCCTGCCGCGCGCTGGTCAACCTGCTCGAGGACCAGCCCACCGAGGAGATGAAGGTGGTCGCCATCTGCGCCCTGCAGAACCTCGTCATGTGCAACAGGTCCAACAAGAGGGCCGTCGCCGAGGCCGGCGGCGTCCAGGTCGTCCTCGACCTCATCAGCTCCAGCGACCCCGACACCTCCGTCCAGGCCGCCATGTTCATCAAGCTCCTCTTCTCCGGCCTCTCCATCCAGGAATACGCTTCCAGCGAGACCGTCCGAGCCATCACCGGTGTGATATATTATCCATCGCTCCTCTTCCGCCGGTTTTCTTTTTCTCTCACCGCCGTTGACTTTTTCGACATCTCGGTGCATCCGCCCCCCACACCCATCGATCCTCTTCCTCCCGGTTTTTTCTTTTTCACGACCGTTGACTTTGTTGACTTTCTTGCAGCGGCCGTGGAGAAGGATCTGTGGGCCAGCGGGAGCGTCAACGAGGAGTACCTGAGGGCTCTCAACGCGCTGCTGGGGAATTTCCCACGGCTGAGGGCGACGGAGCCGGCGACGCTGAGCATTCCCCATCTGGTGACCTCCCTCAAGACGGGCTCGGAGGCGACCCAGGAGGCGGCGCTGGAGGCCCTGAACCTCCTCCGGCAGGCCTGGTCGGCCTGCCCCGCAGAGGTCTCCAAGACGCAGGCCGTCGCCGCCTCCGAGGCCATCCCCCTCCTCCAGTACCTGATCCAGTCCGGCCCCCCGCGCTTCCAAGAGAAGGCGGAGCTCCTCCTGCAGTGCCTCCCGGGGGTGCTCACCGTCATCATCAAGCGTGGGAACAACCTCAAGCAGTCCGTGGGGAACCCTAGCGTCTTCTGCAAGCTCACCCTCGGCAGCAACCCCCCTCGTCAGACCCAGGTACCCACATAGCTCATCTACTTTTTTCATGGCGATTACTCTCTCTCTCTCTCTCTCTCTCTCTCTCTCTCTCTGCAACTCTTTCCCTCCTTGCTCATCGACGATGACGACGGGCTGTGGTGGGTGTGCCATCTTAAACCCTAGATCGTCTCCACCGGGCCCACCCCAGAGTGGAACGAGCCGTTTGCATGGGCCTTCGACAGCCCCCCCAAGGGCCAGAAGCTCCACATCTCCTGCAAGAACAAGAGCAAGCTCGGCAAGGTAACCCACAATCATCCATCCATCCATCCATCCATCCATCGGAGCTTTTTCCCAATCATCTCTCGTCTTGTTCCTGCGAATCTGACGGGATCCATCATCCCCCGCAGAGCTCCTTCGGCAAGGTGACGATCCAGATCGACCGGGTCGTCATGCTCGGCTCGGTCGCCGGCGAGTACACCCTCCTCCCCGCCAGCAAGAGCGGCCCCCGGAACCTGGAGATCGAGTTCGTCTGGTCGAACAAATAACCCGGCGCCGCCGCCGCCGCCGCCGCCGCCTCCGTCGTCGTCTCCGATCATCAACCTCCCCGCGACTGTAACTTAATAAGGAAATCCCGAGGTCCGTCTTCTTAACCCTCTCCGCCTGCTTGCATGAGGTTGCTGTATATAATCCGCCGGGCAGCTCCCGCCCTCCTCGGCGGCTGTAAACCAAGCTTTTTCCCACGGTTTCCTCCTCTGCCTGTCGACGACGACCAGCTATTCTTTATTTTTTCCCCTCCCCCCTCCTGCCCCCGCCTCTTTCCTGCGTTTGTTCTGTGGGATTTTCGAATCCCCGTGGTCATATTCCTTGTACTAGAAGATGTGTGGTTTTCCGAGTGGAAGTGATTCGGTTTTGTTATCGGAATCGGGTCCGAATTCGAATTCGCCCCGGACATGGGCCTAAGAAAACTTCTTTTTTGGTATAAATAAAATTCCGGGGCCACGTCATACCTTCCAGTGAGAGAGAGAGAGAGACAGAGAGAGTTATTGGGCTGCATTTTTCATTTCCGGAGGCCTGTTATGGAAAGTTGGACCGGGCTGGTTGTGAGTCCATTTATTTGAAGCTATGATGTATTTATATCCATAAGAAAATTAAGTAAATATAAAATGACATAAAGCAATAAGGCAGAGGAAGGAAGAGAAGACAGAAAAAGTCATTTGGTAGATAAAGGTGTATGGAAACCTCACCCTGCGAAGTGAAAATGTGTGAGAAATTTCTGAAATAGTGAAGAATGAACTTGAACATGATGAGCGAGTTAAATTACTTTCTCAGATAATAGACTACACAATTAAAGGATGGGATATTTTGCAAGCTATTCAAAGTGTGCAGATTAAGTACTTAGATAATATGACATGAGAGGAGTAATAGAACACTGGTTGATCGAAAACTCTATAGAAGAATTAAAAGATCATTATAATATCTCACGTATAAGAAGTCTAACATCTTATTTATTATATTCGTATGCTCTATATCTCAAAGTAATTCGAAAACAATCCACATATAACATCAATGAAAAGAATCTTCATATTTAATAGATATGACTAATTTATGAATATGATATTATATAAACCCTTAATTTAACTTAATAGAGTTTAGTGACCCAAATTTTGCTAGGAAGTATCATTGATTCTAGGATCACAACATGATTGTGTATTTTGTTGTAAGGTGGTTTAATATTATGGTCATCTAACAGATATTATGGTTTAATATTTCAACTACAACTAAAGTTGAATACATTGAAAGTTAATTATGTTGTGTTCATAATTTTAACTCAAATCACAACAAAACGATTTTAAGATTACACTAAATCAAATATTGATTGTGTGATACTACAAGCATAATAAGCTCAATAAAAAAATCTTAATATACCTTTAAGAGCATAATATATAGATGTAAACATCATTTTACCACAAGTCATGTTGATAGAAAAGATATAGAGTAGCATTTTATGGACTCTACTAATTAATTAGCTAATATTTTTACTATCTTTACTTGTAGAAAAAATCATTTATAAATAAAAAATTTAAAATATACATCATTGATGAGATATGATTATTTCTCAAATTTATTTTATGATTATATTATA
Organism: Spirodela polyrhiza; assembly: GCA_024713555.1. Classification (NCBI taxonomy): domain Eukaryota; kingdom Viridiplantae; phylum Streptophyta; class Magnoliopsida; order Alismatales; family Araceae; genus Spirodela; species Spirodela polyrhiza. The sequence continues at coordinate 4,171,571 of CM046544.1, read as the reverse complement.
TTTGATTCCAAATGATTTCAATAGTTGTTTAACTCTTTATGAGTAATTTATTTATAGAGAAATGAAAATAATTTCTTGTTAAAATAGACAAAGATTAGATGTTGGCATGGTTAAATGAAGGGAGACAAGATGCATGCCTTGAGTTGATACATCACCTTAAAATCATTGAATAGTAATGCTAATGCTTTTGAATCACTAGTCCTTTTCGAAATATTACATCTTTTAAACTCAAAATCTAACCTTTCCTCTTAGCACCTAATTGATATTTTATGAAGAGTAAACCTAATTAGTGTCTAACATTTGCTCTTTAGTTAAATCAATTGTAATAAAAAAAATTTATGCAAACCTATGTGCTTACTCTATGATTTTTAAACTATGTCATTTCCATAATAGTTATTATATGAGCATGTGATTGACTTTCTTTTTTAATGATAACAAAAAGAGAGACATTTACAAAAGGATGATATGACGGAACAATGGGAGAGAAGAGAAAATGTACTGAAACTTAGGGAGATAAAATAGACCCATAAGAATTAATTGAATTTAAAATTATAGGGGAAAACATTCATACACATACAATTGATATTTGGTTAGATGTCTTGTTATCATACAGAAATGAGTGATTGGTTTAAGATTTTTGATGATGATCATGACTTGTGAAAAGTAATTTAGATATTTCTATAAATGTGAAAAATCACGATCTTGAGTATTTCTAAGATTAAATAAGATGATAAGAAAATTTAGTACTCAATATTATTAAATGTTGGAATTATAGGGCTAGGTGAAATGTCAAAAGAAGGGTGGTGAATTAAGGTTTTTAAGATCTCTTATGATTTTTTTATATAACTTATTCTTATATATTTGTGTTGACACATGTGTGGCTTGATAAGATATTTCTTTACTCTTGCAAAGAGCGCATGCCTTTTTATACTAGATCACCTCTCACTTAACTATGTTTAGTCTCATATAAAACTTTCATCCAACGTTCAATAATCTTCTTATGAATTACACACTAATTTTCATGATATCAATTGCCCAAATACTTTAAGTTCATCTCCTTGGAGACTTAGCCCTTTCCATGCCAAAAACATCTACCAACACCTTGAGCCTTCACTAAAACATTCTTTCATCACCACTTGGTTGCTTTACTACTTTGTTAATTAGAGTTGATTTTTTTTTGTCAAGAGCAACTAATAAAAATGGTGTGATTGTTTTGCATGATAGTGGATCCTATAGTTATAACAAGTTGAGAGGTGTCTGATTATTTTATGTCATTATTAAAATTTATAAATTCTATAAAATAATCTAATTTTAGAAATAGATAATTTAATATTGTATTTTCTAGGTCATAGAGAAGATGAAAATTAATTAATTATCTATGATTTTAAATTGATACATTAGTTTTTAAAATTATTTTATGTAAAAATTAAGTGAAATAAATGAAAAATACGAATTTGGGGGTTAATAATGTTAGTTGATGTTAGGTCGCAAAGAATGCCCCAAATTTAAAGTCACCAAAAATACATTGACTAGAAAATTGTTCAAATTGAAGTAGAAATCATTCAAATAAAGCATTGATATGAAAAGACTTTTGTTTGTAATGTATTAGAGGATTGAATGAAACTTTGTTTCAATCTAAAAATAATAAAAATAAAGAGAACTAAAGAGATTAGAATCTCCAAAATATCGAGAAAGAATTGACAACAAAAGATGGTGAAGAGATGAGAAGAACAAGAGAACAGAGAGAGAATATATCACTAAACAAGACATAGGAAGGAAGAGAAAAACACTTGTCATTGGTGACAGATTTTTTACAATCAAACCTTATTAAACTCTAGTAAATTTATAAAATAAGTAGATTAATATTATCATTAATGAGTTAACTCTCATAAAAATATCTAAGTTGTAAAAGGAACAACAAAATTGGAATGGAAATTTTCTTTATTTGTCACCCAAGGATGAAGACAACAATGGACAAAAAAGTTTAACATGAAATATAGTTAAACAAATAGTAAAAGAGTGAATATAAAGTTCAATCCTATCATGTTTCTATCATCATTTGAAAAAAAATGAATAAAAGGTGTAATTAAGAGAGAAAAGGTGCAAATCAAAATGCAATCAAAGAAAAATAATTTCTTTCTTCTCATCATCTATTACCCAATGGAGTTTGAGAAGGAAATTAAAATGATTGAAAGTAAAATTTGTAGAGTTGAAATATGAAAAGAAAAGGTATTCAATACTTGTTTCCCATCAAAGAATGTGTATTTGAAAGTAATAAAATTTATAAAAATAGTAACAGTTCTTTTTCGTCTCTACTTGTAACCCAAAGATGATTGAGATGGGGGGAGAAGAGAAATGAAACAAGGCTTGAAATTAAAGTAATAATATTTCAGGAAATAAGTTTTAATCTCCTCATCTATTTGTCACTTAGGCAAGAGGATCAAATAAATAGTGTATAAGAAGTGTGGGATGGCTCTTGTTATCCTTCACTTACTTTTTTATCATCTTGATCATTATTTTTAACTTTAAATATGATAAAAAATGGTAAACTAAATTTATATAGTTTATTTTCTCATCCATCAAGTTATCATATCTTAGAGCCATGAAGGCAATATATTATGATGATGCCAAAACTATCAAGGATTAATTAATGATAATCAAATGAATGAATTATATTTCAAGAATATGCACATAGGTGAATGTAAATGAATACATTGTTCACATACATAAAATACATTTTATGATGTAATATGTAAGATCATATACATGAAATATATAAGTCATGACTTCAAGCATACAAACAAAAGGTAGTTAATGTTTAAAAAACCTCATGATATGAATATTAATAGTTTGATCACAATATGATGAGAGTTCATCATTTAGTATGTTGTTGTGTAAATTACTATTATTTATACAAATTATGATAGTTAAAAAAGTAATGATTTGAATGAATAAATTAATGAGAACTTGATGAAATAAAATACAAGTATAAAGTTTACTTAGAAACTTATAGTCTCATAATCTTACTTCATAATGATCAAATGTTTTTAACATGAATCAAACAAATGATTAACCAAGTACTCATTTCTTCAAATATATTTGTTTTGAATAATATTAAATATATATTAAAAATTATACAAATCACTCTCAATAGAGAAATTATAATTTGAAACATTGAGATTCTAATTTTACAAAATATATTTACATCTCATATTTTATTTGATTGAGTTCAAATAAGATTTCAATAAAAAATTATTACTTTTGTGAGTCTATAATGGAGCTTATTATACTCTTATCAGGTTTCATCAATCAACTCATATGGATTATGAATGTTAAATATTAAATGATTCACCTGTTGATTTATTTAGAGGATATTTAAAATAGTTAAAAGACGTGCCACATTAGATTCATGTAAACTTTAAGTGAATCGTATTAAATAATATTTTATGATATTTTAATTAAATCGTATTTTAAGTGAATCTAGTCATTAGAGATCTTGTAAGATATGTGAGAAGCACATACAAAATTTATCTATAAATATGACTAATCTTTAATAGAAAGAATTAATCCTCAACAATTACATTTATTCTTCCTTTAATTAAGTATTTTATATAATACATTAAAAAGAAATGAGATGATTTTTTTACTAGTTGTTCATTGAATACGAAGGTATTGATTCAAAAAATGTAATCACATCATCATTAGCTTTATTATAAGCCTTCTAACTATAATGTCAATAGACAAAATAACAAAAAAACAAGAAGTAAATTATCATCTTTTATTACTATTGAAATCTAGAGCAATCAATGTTCATCTTCCAGATAAACCCATGGTGAGATTATCTTATTTTTTTATGGGTTGAACTATGATTATATATTTGATTGATCACTTGTGGGAGTTGTCCTATTAAATAGGTATGTTAGCCTTCTACAGTCGTGAATTTAGAAGATGATTTTTAGGTGAAATTTTGGAAGAGTTGAACATATATAATCAACGGTTGTGATCAAATGATTATATAGTAGAATCCAAAAATATGTTGTGTTCTTAAAGAGTGGACATAGGTCAATGTCGAATCACTATAAAAATAGTGTTCACGTCCACAACCTATTAGGGTAAGCCCACAAAAAGACTGAAAAATTTCTCGGAGTGAAATCTTTCAAACAATAAAAAAGACTAAGCCAATTCAACCCCTCTTGATCTTCATGACTAAAAACCCAACACCATTCACATACATGTGCATGAATGTGGCTCATAGAAACATATAGTGGATGATGTAAACTACTACAACTGATTGTTACCTTAATTATAACTTAAAACTTCACGAAAAAGGATGTTTTCTTACTTCTATATTGAATCATCATTTTAATTCTTGGATCATTAAAAAACTTATCAAATCTATTTAACTTAGATAATCATGTTAGAACACAAATCAAAAGTTCAAGTGAAAAGTTCTTAGCAATAATATGTATATTTTAGTAGAAATTCATGAAATATCTTTTTTTTTTAAATATTTTTTATCAAATGACATACATTTTGTGAAATATATCTAAAATTTGTTAATGTGACATTTATTGTCATTTATTTTTATTAATATACATAAATGAGACATAATATATGAATAAACCTTTCAATTTAAGCCTTAGCCTAGGGTTAAATATGAATAAATGAGGGAACCATTTTTTAGTCTTAACATATAATTAAAAGTAATAATCAAAATCTACAAAAGTAGTGCACAACCACAACTAAGGGTAGAGTCCACACCCAATAATAGAGGGTTGTGTTTCTTCTATGATGAGAAGTTTTAATTAGATCATGTCCACAAATGAAAATTGTAGTTTATAGTAGTATATGCAGATGAGATGGAGGTGATGATTGAAATACATAAACTTGTGGTTGTGGATCACAATGAGATAGAAGAAAGGTTAATCAATCATATTGACTATTAATATTGAGCTAATTTTTAATTTAGTTGGAGGCTTTGACTATATTGAGCACTATAAAGTTGATATATAAGGTGATAATCTTGGTATATTGTGAGAACATTCATAATTTTATTTTGGTAGATATGATAATAGACAATCAATTATCTATATGAACCATCACTAATTATACAGTCATGAGTAACAGATAAGCTATGTGAAAGAAACAAATTTACAAAGAAGTGATTATAAAAATGAAAAGGATGATAGTCATGGAAGATTACTTTCCCTTTTATTTAAATAACACATGTGATCCTAGACATAATGACTATAAAAGCTAGGGATGATAGATATGAATTGAGGTCAATAAATTGAATCAAAAAAGTGTTATAAAAATCATGTAAGTAGATCTTAATATTTACAAGTTTGAGATCTCCTTGAAAGTGTTGGGCTAAGACCTTCAGCTACTAGTATAAGAGGATTAGATCAACACTACATAAACACCATTACCATTAATAGAACAACTCTAAGATAGTCTCCCCACTTTTGTTCAATGAAGCCGTGGGCATAACTTTTTTTTTATGATGTTGGACACAATGTATACTTATTATTGGAATTAGATCCATCAATATCCAACCATATAAGCACCTCCACTATCAAGAAAATGAGATTAAGTACCTCATGTCAAAAGATGTTTGTTAACATTATTTGATATCATTTAGCTCTTTCTTAAGATTGATTTTTTTAGTGAAAGAGAAGATAGTAGTTGACACTTCTACATAGACTATTGAGTGATTAGTTGTACCATCATCTTAAGTTAATTCTTCACTCCAATCGTGAACAAGTTGATTGATGAGTTATATAGTTCCACCATCTTTTATAAGTAGAACTTCTAATTAATTAGATTTCCTACTACACATATGAAGAAAGGTGTGTAATTGATTTGATTTTATGATGTGAACCAAATGAAGTGGAAAAATAGTTTGAACTTCATCTATAAATCATCTCTCTTGATTATGCCTATTTTAAAGTAAAAAGGGAGATCATCAAGAGAAATCTATGTGCAACACTGATCATTTGTATGACATGGAGATTAAATTGATGAATAAAAAAATAATAAATTTTATTTAAACATCATTCATATGTTACTTCTCTCAATTAGGTAGGCATGCATCATGTAAACAAGGAGATCATCAAGAGAAATCCATATGCAACACTTTGATCAATCCAACACTTAAGAAGAAGAAGACATATAATGATATCTTTAAATTAATTGTGACCAACCAATTCCAAGTTGACTTAGTCTTGATACAAAGTGTTTGATCATTTAAGAAGATAAAGCTTCCAAGGGTGACTCCATAAGTTGGTAATTGCTCTTAATTGTGCTTTTAGTTTCATGAAATATAATGCTTTTAGATGTTGGTATCAAAGAAAAGAGAGAGGGGCCATTGATATTAGTTTAGATTGACTAGAGCTTAGGAATTTAGGATGAGATTATGGGAAATCTCAACCTTATAGTACTAGTAAAATCTAATATGTTGTTGCACTTAAAAAGGTCAATGTGTAAATCCTACAAAATAGTTGAACCTAGGGGAAGAAGACTAAACCACTAAAAAATTATTTTTTTAATTATTTTCATAATTTTCATTTAAAATATAACCATCATAATTTAACATTCATAAAGGAAAAAAATTGACTAGTCATCTTCTCTTGATATTGGGCATCATTGTGAGGGCAAAAACATGGGCCTAGTAAAATATCTTTTTTAGTATAAGTAAAAATTAGTACAACTAAAGATTATAAAGCATCTTATTTACATTATTTATAAGTAAAATTTAATACGTACAAAATTTTCAGTTTTTTTCATAATTCTGAGAGAGAGAGAGAGAGAGAGAGAGAGAGAGAGAGAGAGAGAGAGAGAGAGAGAGAGAGAGAGAGAGAGAGAGAGAGAGAGAGAGAGAGAGAGAGAGAGAGAGAGAGAGAGAGAGAGAGAGAGAGAGAGCTAAAGGGAGTGACTTGACAGGGGGTGGGGTCAGACGCCACATAGTGACTAACCCCCTTCCAAAAAGGCCCAGAGACTTATTGGAATGGCATTTTCCATATCCGTGGGCCCACACAAGGAAAACGCAGGGCCGGGCCCGGTTTTGGGCTCACCAGCCCATTGAAAGCTCCGATTTGCGTACAAAGCATATTCGTATTAAATATTTATATCCATAAGAAAACAAGAAAAATACAAAAAAGCGAAAAAGCAAGGCCGAGCGGGAGGACGCGATAGAAGAAAGCCGCTCGGCGGAGCTGCAGGGGACTGCAGAAAAGGCCTCAGCTTCTGGAAACCCCAGATCTCCCCCTCCCCCGCCCACACCTCCTCCCCCGCAGCTCGAAACCCTAAGCCTTCGGCCCGCATTGTCGTTCTGGTGGGACGACGGGGGGGGTGGGGGGTCAGTCTCTGGGCTCGCCCCCGTTGCCCGCCTCGGTAAGGCCGAGATGGGGCTGCTGCGGCCGGGGTTGGTGTTTGTCGGGCTCCTTCTACTGGCTTGGAGATCGGAGTCTCTGACGCTGTCCACGAGGCTCATCCACCGGTTCTCTGATGAGGCGAGGGAGATCTGGAGCGCCAGGAGTGAGGAAGGTGCCGTCGGGTGGCTCAGCCGTGGGAGTGCGGATTATTACCGGGCGCTGGTTGGGAGGGACCTCTGGCGGCAGAAGAACAAGCTCGGGGTCAGGCACCAGGTGGTGTTTCCGTCCGAGGGCGGCGGAGCTGTGGGTCTCGGGAACGACTTCGGGTGGTAAGTTGAGCTTCTGCGAATTTTTCGCCTTTTTTTTTTGGGCCCCGCATTTTCTTTCAAATGCCGTAGTTCTAGTTCTGATTAATTTTTTTCATTCGAATAATTAAATAATGCTGCTGTCGCTGATTTCATTGTTTGCTGTTATGGTTTCTTCCGTTCCCGAACGTGATCAAAGTTGTATGGTGTGACTTCGTTTCTGCTTGGTCATGCTGCAGAGCGTCGGTGTTCTTGTGGGTTTTGTGGGTTTTGCTGAGGACATTCTTCACAGGGCATCGATGTAGAAGAATGGCTCATTACTGAATAACGACTGTGGAAGAGTGGTGTTGACTGATGAAGGTTTTTCATGTCATAGCGATGCAAATACATGGACTATGTGATGATGACGATGCCCGCTAAGCAAATTGTTCAACTGATTGCAAAATATGACAGAAAAGCTATTAGTGGATTACCGTAGTTGGCGTCTTTCTGGGAAAGAATGCTTGGCTGGCGCCTTTTTCTTCGATTCTTTTCGCAAGCTTTCGGAGAGCTGAGATCAGTTTCGACGCCATCTTGAGTAATTTTTTTTAGGTAAAATAGAGACGCATGTGTCATCAGTATCATGATCATCTCTGCTGAGAAGCTTTGTCAAGGTCCACCCGATGCACAAATTTATATGATCATGTTGTAGCTGGGCTTGCGAATGGGTTTAACAACCTGATTAGAACTCTTCCTTAGAGACTGGAATATGTTGCATTGAAGAGATATTTTCCTTGTCTTCAATTTGTGCTTCTGGGCATCATGGGGGAAATCAGCTCGTCTGGGTTGATAGAAGAAGCCACTTCTGCATACAGCCTTCGACCAACAGCCTGCTGTGTCTCTGGGCCACCTTTCCTCCCTTCCCTCCCCCCCCGGGCTGTCTAGTTTGGCTGATCCAATCCAGACAAGGTCGGCTCTGATCCAGATTCTCTGCACTGGCACAGGAACTAATCCGGAAGACCATGCTTTTTTGTCCATCTCCAGTGAGATGGTTTGTATTCGTCCATGTCACACACAAATACGTCTTCCAGAAAATATAAAGTGACATGTACGCTTTAGTCTTAAGAGGAGGTTTTTTTGATTTCTGGTCGTGAGCTTGCATGTCTATCAGGAGTGTGATTTACACGTCAAGCACAGTAGAAACAAAGACGAACTGCCCTAAATATTTTATCCTGTTGGCATTGGTGGGTTAGATATGGTTCTTGTTAAATTCAAAATATCTGAAAGTTTAAGATTTTTGTATGCAAGTCGTTTGATTTTTCGCATCACTCGACTTGCATATTTTCGAAGCCCAGTTTTTGTATGAAAGGCCCATTAAAGGAATAAACATAATATACGGATGAAAAGATGAAGCTATAATTCTTTTGTTCACTGGACGGTTGTTGAAGGCCTTTACAGTTGCTTGTCTTCCGAAAGGGACTTTCTGATGTTGGAATATGAGATGATATATGTTAAAGAATGTCGAACACTCTTTTTTAGTTGTGATGAGTTGTAATAAAAAAATGTATATTTCTGGCTGCTTCTTCATGCATCGGCCGTGTGAAACTCGTGTATACCAATGCTTTTTGGTCATTTGTTGATTCTCTTGTAGATTGGTTTTATTGTGATGGCTAGTTGTCTGAGAATGGTGGTAATATGTTCTTCAAGGCAACGACTTTTGTTTTTTTTCTTAATAACTTTTTTCACTCCCTGTACTATTTATCCTGATCTTATCTATTCTGAATATTATTTCCTCCCCCTTCTCATTTGAACATTTCTCCCTTGTAGAATATGGATCAATAACATCACTGACGGGCTATAATTTTCTAAATTGACAGGTTACATTATACATGGGTTGATATTGGGACTCCCAATGTCTCTTTTCTTGTTGCATTGGACGCTGGGAGTGATTTATTTTGGGTTCCATGTGATTGCATTCAGTGTGCAGCTTTGTCTGGTGGACGAAATGGTTTGGTAGGCCAAATTTATTTTCTGATATTTTTAATTTTCATATGCTGCAGATTATCATTTTCGACCTCTTTATCTTTCTGCATGTGTGCATCTCCGTTTTTGGGCTGGATTGTGTCTTGAATGATGTCATAATTTGATTTCTTCTTTTGTTATAATAATGGTTGCAGCCTAATTAACTTAATTGCTGAATTCACTTATGGTAGACCGTGCTGTAATGTTGAATGCGTTCACTTCTTTCATTTTTTTAATGCTGTTGACCCCCTAAGTATTAGCTGTGAATCATTGACAGAATCTTGTTTGTATTGTTCGACTGTATGTACGAATAAAGGAATAACATAAGATGCCAAATTAGTTTCTTAAGAAAGCAAAATTTGAGCAATAAAATGCATAAAGATGATGCGGATCCATTGATGTATGATCTGATGCATGTAAATGCAATCAGTTCATCTTTTCGAAACAATCTTGCCCACTCTCTTATCATTGGATAAACTTAGAGAAAAACTCTTAACCAATTGTCGGGCCCAACTGTCCAATCCTTCTCGATCAAAAGGGCCCAAAGGGTAGCGCGAAGGATGATGATGTACTGCAGATATCTTGGTTGCCTTATGTAGTTGCTTTATGTTTATTTTTTTCCTGAAACAGTTATATAATATTTTCAAAAGATCCAATGTGTACTGCCTACTGTATCAATATGCTTATCGGAATATTTACTATCTTTTCCAGCGTTCAGCTTTTTTATTTTTTGCTTTGAGCAATTTAGTCAATTTCTGTATAGTGTTGACTGACATGAACCTGGGACCATTTTGAGTGCCCTGAAACCATTTTGGGGATCATCAGACCGCATCATTTTGGCTACTATGAGATGATGTGTGGAAAAAAAAACGTTTAGGCCTTTTACCTTCAATTACTCTTAAAACTATTCTGTGCATGGTTGACTTACTTGGAAACGTCAAAGTCAGGCCAACGGGATGGAGCAGCTGCTACCGCAGCCTTCATTGTCGGCTATTTAGCAAACGAAAGGGTCTGATCAATTCTCATGTTAATTGCAGCTTCTGTCCCGTTGGAGGCTGCCCAAGTCAGACCAATTCAATAAACAAGAGTTCCATGTTTATTTCCAATGCAGCACCATCTTTTTTTATGGTTAAAGAAGATGAATTTACAACTAGATGCCCTTTAGCTTAAAATAGAAGTCAAGATCAATGATGCTTCAGGGGGGAGTTGCGAATGCTAAGGGGCACTAGTTACACATCATCTTTCTTTCTCAGGAAATGAAGAGAAAATTCATTAGCCATCGTTGAGAGGATCTCTTTTAGCTTTGGATTTTTCATCTTGTGCTTCTGTTTTTTTTAATCCAGTATCTTCCTTGCTCAGAACTGGGTTTTCTTGAAAAAATATGGAGAGTCTTTCTGAATTATATTCTCCTTGAAAAGATAGTTTGTGGATTGTTCTGAACACAGTTACCGAGCTATACATTTTTTTAATACCGAGTTTATTTACAACGCAAACAAATCAAATCCTAAGCAAAAAGAGCTCCTTATGACTGCATGCTTTTGAGAGTTTTCTTCCTCCAAATCATTTTTTGAATTCCACTTGTCACAAAAGGAAACGTTGGAGCTCTGGATACTGAGGATTCCTCAAAGAAGGTGCCTGATCCCTAATGAGCTCTTTGATCGGTGAGAGAGAAATGGTTAGTTAGCTGACTGCCAAGAAGCTAATGCAGCGACCAACCGCTGTAGCTGTAGTTCAGGGAAGATAGTGGGGGCAGCTGTATTAGTCTGCCGTGCAGGTGGTGTCTCCTTGGTGTCTGTGGCAATTGATTTTTTTCCTGCAGCTGCTCATGAGTAGGTTCCAATGTGGGGCATACCCCATGTTTTGGACGATAATTGGGTGGAAAATAATGTACTGATATTGAAACCAAAGTTGCATGCTTTGATAACATTTATGCATCCTCCTACCCCAAAAATCGAAGTCAACAAAAAAAATGTCCCAAATCTAGACCTATTTTATTTTATTTTTAAAATTTTCCAATCGCAGAGTAGCAGTACAATTAAATTCATCAACCGATAGGACTTCTCTGATTGCAACGCTTGGCAACGGGTTTATTTTCTTATGTTCAAATGATTGATCGTTAGGTGCTCCTCGGAATTTGGGGCATCTATTATGCAGGACAGAGACCTGAGTATGTATCGGCCAGCAGCTTCAAGGACAAGCAAGCACCTGCCCTGCAGTCACGAGCTTTGCTCCTCGGTGTCTACCAGCTGCGAGAGCCCCAAACAGCCGTGCCCCTACTTTGTCGACTACTACTCGGAGAATACGTCCAGCTCTGGATTGCTGGTGGAGGACACTCTGTACCTCGCTTCCAGTGATGCGGATGCATTTATACACGCTTCTGTCATCATAGGGTATATCCAGCCATTATTGCTTAATATCTACCTACCCATCTCCAATGTTCTTCATATTTCATGCTCTTTGAAGGGATCCCTTTCGCCTGGTGATGATCGGTTTTTTTTTTTTTTTTTTTTTTTTTTGCTTCTGCATGCGTTGGACAGGTGTGGAAGTAGACAGAGTGGTGGGTATTTGGATGGCATTGCGCCTGATGGGCTCCTCGGGCTGGGCCTCGGTGATGTCTCAGTCCCATCCATTCTGGCCAAGGAAGGCCTGGTGCGGGACTCCTTCTCACTGTGCTTTCAGGAAGATGACTCTGGGAGGATCCTGTTCGGGGACCAAGGAATTTCCGGTCAACAGTCTACCCCCTTCGTCTCTGTGCAAGGAAAATAGTGCGTCATCGTGGTGACCATTTTTTAATTTTGTTTCTTGATTCCTGGGCGCCAATCGGTAGTTGACCAATGAATGCATAGCCCGCTGTTTATTAATTATGCATGCTTAATCTGGTGGTGCACCACGGTTTTGGCTACCAGTTGGTGTACGTTAATGGTTACTGTTCATGTGAATGGCCATTCCCAGTTGACTTTTGCGGTTTCTACGCGCTTTCATCTTTATAAATTATTTTTTTCGTAATTCATATGCATGCAGGAGGAAAGAAAATGGTTTGCTGAAAGAATTGATGAAGTTGAGCTGGTGAAAATAAAGAAAAATAAGTCTATTCCACTATTATGGGAATCCTATTTACCCAAATAATCTGCAGCATGAACTGTTCTTAGTTGGAATCTGTCCTCTTTTTTATAGAAAACGTCTGAAACTTTTATTTGTTGGGCCCCGCGTTGACCATGATCATTCATCCATTTGATTGCCTTCTGACATATTTATTCGGCTTCTTGGATCAGCCCCACCTACATCATCGAGGTAGAGGGCTGGTGCATCGGATCTCAGTGCCTCAGGCAGACTGCGACCAGAGCTCTGGTCGACTGTGGTTCTTCCTTCACTTACCTCCCCAGCAGTGTTTTCAAGGTCGTCGTCGCTGAGGTGAGCGCCTTCTCAGGTGACTGCCCAAGCACTGGGCCATTCTTCTCTCTCTCTCTCTCTCTCTCTCTCTCTTCTTTCTTTCTCTCTCCTCTCTCAAACTTCTCTCTCTCTCTCTCTCTCTCTCTCTCGCTCTCTCAGTTTGACAGGCAGATGAACCGCTCAGGCATCACCTATGAAGGATCTCCATTTCAATATTGTTATAGAGCCAGGTAACTCACCGTATCCTCTAGATTGGGAGCCTAAACGTGCCCGAGAAATGATCCGCAGAACTTTATATTTTGGAAATATTCGATGAAGATTATTTTTTTCTCCGACTCGCCAGTTCCTCGCGATGCCCGCGATCCCCCGGGTGACCTTGATGCTTGCCGTCAACCAGAGCTTCGTCGTCACCAACCCTCTGTTTCTTTTCTACGGGAAGCAGGTGACTCTTTCTAATCCCCTGCACTTGCCTTCCTCTGTTCTTCCATTCAGCACCATTTATCCATGAATTATAAGGAACCCAGTTGCAGATAATCAGCGAAAAATGGTTTATTTCTCCGGAAAATCGCAGATCCAAAACTAGAGCAGTCGTCTAAGTTAGATTTCATAAAAATGGTCTGCATCTTTGCCCTGTTTTTATCGATGAATTATTTCCAACCCAACAGGGAAATTCACCGTAGATAGATTCCGTAGCATCTCCCTTCTCGGCTGATCCCATGATCTCTCTTCTTCTTCTTCGCAGGGTCAACGCGAAGCCTTCTGCCTGGCCCTGCAACCATCCGATGATCCTCATGTTACGATCGGCCGTGAGTTCTCCCTTTCTCTCTCTCTCTCTTCCAATTCTGCAGTCTCCCCTGCTGACTCTCTCTCTCTCTCTCTTTCTCTCTCTCTCTCTACCCAGAGAACTTTATGACCGGATACAGGGTGGTGTTCGACAGGGAGCTTATGAGACTAGCATGGTCGCCCTCCTCCCACTGTGAGCCTCTCCCATCTCTCTCTAAAACAGGCTGTTCATAAGCTCGCGCAGCGCTGAAACTTGTTCACTTATATTTCTATTTGCTCGCAGGCGGCGATCCGGCGAGCAGCCGGCGGACGCCGCTGAGCCCGCCGCCGCGCGACCGGCCGGAGAACCCGCTGCCGACGGCGGAGGCCCGGGCCCCCCGGCGGCGCCGCCGTCAACCCCGCCCTTGCCGGGCGCGCTCCCACGACCTCCTCGGCGGCGGCGCCGCCCCCCTCGCTGAGGCCCGTCTCCCTTCCCCTCCTGCTCCTCCTGCTCGCCTTCTCCGTCGTCTTCGCTGGCTAGCCCACTGTTGCTCTCTCAGACATCTAATATTATATCCAGTCTCCTGTATATCTTTCTATATATCTTCTCTCTCTCTCTCTCCTCGACTCGAGTGGGCTGGCGGGCCTTTGGCGCCCAATCGGCCCGATGCCCGGCCCGTTGGCCCGCTCCCGTTGAAGCCCAATAATTGGAGAGCGACCGTGATCCCGTACGGGCCGACCGCCAGTCCAATCTCAGCGATCACACGCCTCAGCGATGGTGATGTCACGGCGCATGACGTGTCTCCTCTGCCACGTGCCCCCACCGTGGAGACTTTTGGGTGCCCCCGTCCCATCTCTCCTATCTCTCTCTCTCTCTCTCTCACACTATCTCTCTCTATCTCTAGCGACTGAACCCGGGCAAGGCTATTGATGACGCGCCAGAGGGATTATGCCAGCTCGTTTACTGCCTCCGTGTAATATGATGGTATTCATTCATTATATTATTGCGGCTTAAATATTACGTTGGCCTTCATAGATTAATATCGTGTGTGTTTCTCGCCATTTCTAATTTTTAATGTTGACCTTAAAGCCAGGAGCAATTTTAATTCATGAAAATTGTCACAATTTTTGTTTTATCTTTCTTGACTTGGCATGGGGGAAGCCAAGTCAAACCTTGGTCTTTTCTGGGTAGAGATCTTGATAGATAGCGAGAGAGAGGGAGAGAGAGAGAGAGAGAGAGAGAGAGAGAGAGGCAATCTTTGTGGCCGAGTTTGCAAGAAGCCTTTTTATCCCCCACTCCAAGTTGATGGATCAACCGATTCAGTTGGTAGTTGACTTTTACTCCTTGGTTAGTCTTCCTAATCTAATGGTTTGAGAATGGGCGATGAGAGAGAGAGAGAGGAGAGAGAGATTGTCGCGTTTGAATATGGAACGAGCGCTTCTCCACAGATACCCACAACTGAGGAACGTACGGTGGTGCTTTCCTCTGGGTCTTTCTCAGGGTCAACGCCCACCTTTCCTTCGTGGTCATCTGATGTGGGGTGGGGGGGGGGACCACTTGTTCACCTCTGGCCAAATATTATTATTATTTTAATTTGAGCTTAATCTGCTGCCCATTTTCACAAATATTTAAATGAAAAGATAATTGGCCTTACGTGAGATTGGTGGACGAATTGTAGTCAATACGGCAGAGTAAGTCCTAAAGTATTTTTAATACCACCGCCCATACTATATTTTTATTAACCAATTTTAAATATGAAAATATGTTGCCTTGGATTGGCGGCTTCCCTGCCATTTCTTGAGAGAGAGATCCGCTGGAGACTCTCTCTCTCTCTCTCTCAATAAAACCCCTATCTGGCTGTCGGAGAGAAGGCTGTGCTGTGCTTGTGAACTCTCTCTCTCTCTCTCTCTCTCTCGCTCTCACGAAGAAGAGAAGCCATGGGTGTCCTGGGAAAGATCGCGGAGGCAGTGGGCATAAGGGAGAAGTGCACCACGCTGCAGACTGTGGTGGTGAAGGTCAAGATGGACTGTGAAGGCTGTGAGAAAAAGGTGTATAGGGTGCTCAAATCCATGGAAGGTTCGCCCTTCTCAGCTCTCTCTCTCTCTCTCTCTCTCTCTCGCTTTCTCTCTCTCCCTCCTGCCCTCTCGCTGCCATACCCCTTCATAATCTTCTTCACCTGCAGCCTTCCTCCTCTCTCTCTCTCTCTCTCTCTCGGTGCACACCAGTTCATAATCTTGTTCACTTTGGCCCTCCTCTCCCTCCCCCTTCCCTCTCTCTCTCTCTCTCTCTCTCTCTCGATCTATCTATCTCTCTCTCTCTCTATCTCTTTCTGAATTGGGTTGCGGGGTTTGCCACAGGAGCCCACACGGTGATCGTGGACCGGAAGGGCCAGCGGGCGGAGGTGACGGGATACGTGGACGCAGAGGAGGTGGTGAGGAAACTGAAGGCCTCCGGGAAGAAGGCGGAGATCTGGCCCTACGTCCCCGCCAATCTCGTCCCCCACCCCTACGCCCCCGGCGTCTACGACCGCCGGGCCCCCTCCGACTGGGTCCGCAACTCCAACGCCACCTACGTCTCCGGCCCCGTCTACCAGCAAAGCCAGGCCATCTCCGCAGCCTTCAGCGACGACAACCCCAACGCCTGCTCCATCATGTAAACCCCCCAACGTAGACCCTTTGATCATGTTGCAGGAGCTTCATCCTCTCCCCCTCCCTCTCTCTCTATCTCTCTCTCTCTCTCTTTCTCTCTCTATCAGTGTCGCTGGTGCTGGTGCAGCTTCCCACCATGTAAAAAATGTATATTTGCGTAAGCTGGGGTTCCTTTCTCTCCCTGCCGGTCGTTCTCTCTCTTCTCGGGGAGATGAGCTAGCTCTCTCCTCTCTCCGAAGGTTCTTTGTTTGACTTTCGATGGAAACCGTTGACTTAGGGGCGCCGAGACGATCGTCCGCCCGTATAATCGGATAAAGGCCCGCATCTTGACGGCTTCCACCTGCTCGCTGGGCTTCCGAACCGGGCCGGGCTCAGATTTTTTTCCCGAGGAAATTACTATACAATTGCTCATACTTATCGGACTAAAAAATTATCTCGGTATTATTTAATCCCGCTTACGGCCGATCCTATCCTATAAAGGGTGCCCTTCTCTTCATAATATATATATCTATCTCTCTCTCTCTATCTATATATATGTATATTGCATTTTCCGTTGACTAGGATTATTGCCTTCATAATTTTTTCAGAGTATAATCCCGTCACATATAGTTTTTATAAAGATGTAAGCTTAGGTCAGCTTGTCTGACTGGGGTTCTGACCGGGGGACGTGGTGGCCTTTGGAGGGGGGGGGGGGGGGGAGTAAGCCACGTGGCAGACAGATGTCAACCCGTGAAAATTTTGGGCTGGTCCAGGGCAACCAGGGGCTGACCCAGGGCCGCCTGATCTGTAAAGAGTCTTTGGAGGCGCATCACTCAGCTGGACTAATAAAAAGTCAACTCCCAGAGCGAAGCAGCTCAGCCAGGTCTTCTCTCAGGCAGGCAGGAGGAGGGTTTGCATATAGACAAGGGTCAAAGGATGAGATTGAACCAAGAGCTCAGCCGCTTCTTCTCCTTCTTGTTCTTCTTGTTCTTCCTCAGAATGCTGAAAGCAGCTGCGCCGCCAGTCCCAAAAACTCTGCCCGGGCTCTGCTTGATGGTCTCCGGGCCTCATTTGTAGACGCCGACGAAGAGGATGTCGTAGAGCAGAGTCGCATTGCCGGGGATGTTGCAGTCGCCTGACCATGAATCAAACGGGCGAGGTGGGTCAAATGGGGAGATGAAAATTCTGCTATCACAGGAACAAGTTTTCAAAATCATCTCCCAGATGCTGCTGCTGCTGCTGCTAGAGAATCTTGCCTGTCCTCCTCAAGATCCATCGGCAGGAAGCAGGGTCGGTATTATTTATTTGATTATGTGATTACATCTCACATTGTTCATGATAATATATTACATGTGCAATCCCATACTTTAAATTCCAGAACTATCTTGAAAAAGATCAACATTTTTGTGTCATAATGGTAATGGAAAAATAAATTAATCTCATCCATTCTCATGAAAAAAGTTTGACAAAAAGTTGATATCCTGCCACCGTTCTACTCATGCACCAGACTAAAAGATTAAGGCTGATTGGTTGGTTGGTCAATCACCCTGTAAGTAGTAATGCGGCGAAGAATTTCTTCGCATGATAGCATAGAAAAATAGTCAAATAAGGGCAGGCTTTACCAAAGTTTCAGATCACACAGTCGTAGTTAACAGCAAGAAAACTTTTAAAACATAAAACAAAAATTCACCTGAAAAGCACCCTGCAGGTTCTGGGCCGTAAGCTAATGCTGGGGGAATGCGAAGCTTTCTTTTTCCACCTGTTTCATAGAATATGGCATCGCTCATAAGTATGCCCATTAATATCCCATCATTTAATTGAATAACGGAGTTCAGTCCTTACCAACAAGCATGGGAGGCACGCCGCCTCCCCCAAGAATCCCCTGGTCTAGTCCTGGTAGGACCTGCCAAATAATTAAATAATACGGCCATTTAACATGGATTCAGACTAAAATGATAGAGAGGGATCTAACATGGCAGAAGAGCAGGATTTTTCTTGGAAAAGTGTCCTCCTCGTGGTTCATAGATGGAATAAACTTCTACATTATAAGGTAAAATGATGATGGTGCTCTCTCTCTCTCTCTCTCTCTCTCATAGCTTTCTACAGTCAATCCATCTAAGATCATGAAGACAGATCCGCAGATGATGCCCACTGTAAAGTGAACTGTAAAGTAAAAATACAATTTATGATTTCTCAAATTCATATGCTAATATATATAGGTACATTAGAAAAATGACATGGGGAGGTGAAATCAGTTCATGTTTTTGTCATAATCATACCTTTCCAACACCAATGCGGAGAGTCAATGGCCTTGCTCGCTTGTAGCTGCTATCAAAAACAGTGCCATCCTCGAATCTTGCAGTATAATGGATCTGGAAACAAGGAGTAGGGTTTGACAGTCATAGATTAAGATTGAAACTCAACAAAGCTTCTCAGAAATGGCTCACTTGGCTGTTCAACTCTCCCTCTCTCTTTCTCTCTTCATGGTTCTCCTATATATTGATCATGATAAAGAAATACTACGCTGACCAAGACAATGTTATTACATGACGAGACGTCTGCCTCTCTTGAACTTCCTATCGTTTTCATATCATCTTCCTAGATCATCTATCCACGTATGGGATGGTTTATGGATTAAACCAATCCGTACCATATGATTATGAATTCTCTCCTTTCATCCATGACTCCATGAAAAAGTTAACACAGAGACGTGAATTTAATGGGTTATACATATTAAACATCAAAATTTTTCATTGTAAGAAGATTTTTTTGGCATACTGATCACTGTCAGAATTTATTTTTCCTCTAATTCCGGTTTCCAACATCTAAGTCAGCAGTTCCAATCAGAAAAGAAACCAGATTAAGACGCAAGTATGCAACAGGAGTCGTTCTCGTACTGTTTTCCGTTAGAATCAGCATTCGAAACTCAATCAGAGAGTCGGAAAATTAAGATAGATAGATAACTAGTTATAGGACAATCTTAGGGAGAGAGAGAGAGGGGCGGGGGAGAGTCAGCAGGCCCCCGGAACTTACATTGATGAGCTCTCCCGGAGGAGGCTTCACGCCGGATCCCACCTCAACGTCGCAGTATCCGAGTCCAGACTTGACGAAATTGAGGTCGCAGAGCCGCTCCCCCACCGTGGCGTAGTACTGGATCCTCGTCGCTCCCGCCTCGGGTGCCGCCAATGGAGAGGCCAGAAGGAGCCCTAATCCGGCTCCGATCACACCCCTCCTCGAGGTAATGTCCATCTCCATACTCCGTGAACGGGATCCCACCCCGGCCTCCTCCCCATTCCGGCCGGAACAAGTACAGACCCCGCAGGATGAAGAAGATGAGGGCGAGTGTGGTCTGCCGCCATAGCCGACGGCAATTGGGAGCCTACGGGGTTGCAGAGGGAGGAAGCGGGGACTCAGAGCGGCGGCAGGAGGAAGAGCCGAGGCCGCCATGGATGGATGCTCTCATCCCCAACTGACCGAGGCCACAGAAGTGGCGGAAGAAGGTGGAGGATCGGTGTAATATACTCGCAGCACATTTTACCTTAAGCGATTCCGCCGACTGCTCTCCTCCACGTGGCATGGATATTCCACGGCTGCTCTAATGGCGGCCAATAAAGGTGCAATTCTCTTGAGGAGATAGATAAATAAACGTAGTCCATCAACGTGGTAAAAATATTCCACGGCCACGTCACTTAGGCCGTAGGAAGGAGGAGGAGATGGTTTAACTTATCGGACTCCAGCGGAGGATGGCTCCACGTCGACACATGTCGGAGTCTGACAGGGCCGGCGGCCGGGTCTGAAGAGCCGTTGTACCCGGGACGGTGGGCCCCGTCCCGTTAGAAGCGCCAAGCGCCCTCCTTTCCCTCGCAGCGATAATTTCGGACGTTCGCCATTTTCGAACAGAATCCCCACTTCTCCCGGCGGCCAGATCAGCCCCCCGGTGCCCCTTTCAAAGCCCTCCTCCCCTCCCCTTCTCACTGCCCTCTCTCTCTCTCTCTCTCTCTCTCTCTATCTCTCTTTCTCTCTCTAAGCACAGAGACCCGTGGAGGAATCGTTTCATGTTTCTCACCTCTCTCAAGGATCATCATCCTCCTCCGTCGTGTCCCCTTGCTTTCTTTCTTCTGGATTTTCTGGGGGCGAAGAGGGGGCGGGGGATTAGATGGGGAGGGTGAAGCTGCAGATAAAGAGGATAGAGAACAACACCAACAGGCAGGTCACCTTCTCCAAGCGGCGCAATGGGCTCATCAAGAAGGCCTACGAGCTATCCGTCCTCTGCGACATCGACATCGCCCTCATCATGTTCTCTCCCTCCGGCAGGCTCAGCCACTTCTCCGGCCGCCGAAGGTTGCCAAACGGATAAACTAATAGATGGGCAAATAGAGGGGGTGAGAGAGAGAGAGAGAGAGAGAGGAGGGGGAGAGAGAGAAAGAGAGAGAGGAGGGGGGAGAGAGAGAGAGAGAGAGAGAGAGAGAGAGAGAGAGAGAGAGAGGGAGAGAGAGAGAGAGAGAGAGAGAGAGAGAGAGGAAGAGAGGAGAGAGAGAGAGAGGGAGAGAGAGAGAGAGGGAGAGAGAGGGAGAGGGAGAGAGAGGGAGAGAGAGGGAGAGAGAGGGAGAACTATAATAATTGATGATTGCTGGTGACGGGGGTTCTCGGTCTCTTTCAGGATCGAAGACGTGCTGACGCGATACATAAACCTGCCGGAACATGACAGAGGAGGGTAAGAGCTTCACTCGAAAGAACTGCACCTATACCTCTAAAGAGGAGAAGAGTAGTCTCCACTGGCCCTCAGATGTTGACTCTCGATCTAAATTTTGATTCAAGTACGCCCTTTTTCATTGAATTATTTGATCTGGATTTTGATTGATTTCTTCCATTTTGTTTGATCTCGGCTCAGTTCGATCCAGAATATGGAGGTACTCGTCGATCATCAGGGCCTGGATTTCTCCCGTTTGATTCGAAAACGTTCTTATTTACCACTAGCTCTTGTTTTTCCCATGCAGTATCTGATTAGAACCCTGAAGAAACTCAAGTGTGAGAGCGACTTGGCCGTCCAGATAGACAAGTACCTTCTCTCACTCTTAGATCTTCTGTTTTTGATAATAAGTTTCTCTCTCTTCCGGAAACTTGGTCCTTAACTATTATCTATCATCTCTTCCTGCATGTGCTTGGAATCCAGCCCGGGGATTGTGAACAACAACATGGAGGTGATCTTCTAAACCAGATATATATCTATCTATCTATCTAGAGAGAGAGAGAGAGAGATGGAGGAGAGAGAGGGAGAAATATAGATAGATTGAGAGAGAGAGAGAGAGAGATGGAGGAGAGAGAGGGAGAAATATAGATAGATTGAGAGAGAGAGAGAGAGAGATGGAGGAGAGAGAGGGAGAAATATAGATAAATTGAGAGAGAGAGAGAGAGAGAGATGGAGGAGAGAGAGGGAGAAATATAGATAGATTGAGAGAGAGAGAGAGAGAGAGAGATGGAGGAGAGAGAGGGAGAAATATAGATAGACTGAGAGAGCGAGAGAGAGGGAGAAATATAGATAGATTGAGAGAGAGAGAGAGAGAGAGAGATGGAGGAGAGAGAGGGAGAAATATAGATAGATTGAGAGAGAGAGAGAGAGATGGAGGAGAGAGAGGGAGAAATATAGATAGACTGAGAGAGCGAGAGAGAGGGAGAAATATAGATAGATTGAGAGAGAGAGAGAGAGAGAGAGATGGAGGAGAGAGAGGGAGAAATATAGATAGATTGAGAGAGAGAGAGAGAGAGATGGAGGAGAGAGAGGGAGAAATATAGATAGACTGAGAGAGCGAGAGAGAGGGAGAAATATAGATAGATTGAGAGAGAGAGAGAGAGAGAGAGAGAGAGAGAGAGAGAGAGAGATGGAGGAGAGAGAGGGAGAAATATAGATAGACTGAGAGAGCGAGAGAGAGGGAGAAATATAGATAGACTGAGAGAGCGAGAGAGAGGGAGAAATATAGATAGATTGAGAGAGAGAGAGAGAGAGAGAGAGAGAGAGATGGAGGAGAGAGAGGGAGAAATATAGATAGACTGAGAGAGCGAGAGAGAGGGAGAAATATAGATAGACTGAGAGAGAGAGAGAGAGAGGGAGAAATATAGATAGACTGAGAGAGAGAGAGAGAGAAATATAGATAGACTGAGATAGATTGAGAGAGAGAGAGAGAGAGAGAGAGAGAGAGAGAGATCACCTCCGTCCAAGTCCCATCTTACCGTCACAACTGATTCGGCCCCTAATTACTTCTCCGATTTTCAATCCCGCAGGAGCTCCAGCGCGAGATCAGCAGCTTCCAGAACCAACTACAGCTTGCAGAAGAGCGCCTACGGTAACTGTTTCCCTCTCTAAACGCCGCTGGAACCCTGAATTCTTCAGCTGACTAACCGTGGGCTCGCTGACCAGTTTCTTCGAGCCGGAACACCCAAGCATGTCCTCCCCGAGCGAGTTGGAAGCAAGCGAGAGGTTCCTGCTCGACGCCCTCGCACGTGTGACACAGAGAAAGGTAACCTCACGCAGACATCGTGGATGGGCTCCTTTTACTTCCACGTGAGGCGTTGACTTTACACTCTCTGTGGCAGAAATTCTTGATGGATGGCGGCAATCTCCCCCCGTACGATGACTCCGCTCTCCAGGCGAGTTCCCGAAAATTAGTTAGCCTTTAATCGCGTCATTAAGGGGTTGATATCCGTTAATTAACTCGGCGGAGGCACGTGCGCAGATGCTCCTCGACTCCCAGGAGGGTGTATTTCCCGGCACGTACGAGAGCGAGGTGGCGAGCTGGGTCGCCGATGGCGACCACCACCCCGGGCAGATGTTCGTGTCAACATCTGAGCCCTTGATTTCCTTGAGGTGAGGCTGCGGTTTCGTTGAGTCAACTGATCGAACAGCTGACATTTGACTCCTGCGAGGGCTGTAGGGAGTCCGCGTTGTACGACTCACTTCAGCAGGGCACTGGCGGGCTCCACGTGGAACCCTCGTACCACCTTGGCGGCTGCCAGGTCAACGAACAGGGTGACGGGGTTCTCCCACCGTGGCACCAGGCGTACACGTCGACCGAGCTTCTCTCTTCTCTCCTCCCCCCCACGCCCTTCCTGCCTCTGCTGCAGGTTTGTCCTAGTTGACCGCCGCTGTAGAACCCGGCCAGATGGTCGGTGACTGATGGTTGTTGGTGGCAGCACCCGTTGACGGGCGGCGGCGGCGACTTCGGTCCGATGATGCCGCCGGAGCAGAAGGCGGAGAGTGGGCCAAGCTGCTCCCACCCGATCATGCCGGGGCCGAACGGGGAGAGCGTGGCTTACGACAGCGGCTTGGCGGCGGTGGGCGAGGTCAACGTTCAATGACGGCGGAAGAAGGGTTGACCTCTGGGCGTCACGTAAGTCACAGAGAGAGAGAGAGAGAGAGAGAGAGAGAGAGAGAGAGAGAGAATGTACGTAAATAGCGAATGGGAAGATGATCTTCCCAGAGAAAGATGGGGCCTTTGACGCCCACTTATATGGTCTACTCGTCTGATCAAACAGTGAAGGGATTGGATTTTTGTAGAAATTTATTTTCCTAAATAATATGAGAAAACAAAATGTGACAATTATAGTTTAATTGCCTATTTATTCTGATGGGCATCATCGGACAAGGCCTGAGAAACTTTTGGCGGTTGATGAGCAGGTACAAATAATTGATAGATGACTAAGAAAGTTATTGAGTGATGGCTTTTTTCTTTTTAGAGAAACTAAAATGAATATAACCATATAATTAATAGTTTTTCCTTCAACGGTTGAGGGAAGAAATATATGTGGATGAGTTGGTAAAATTAGCTCATACATGGCTAAGTAAGCATGCCAAATCAACCATTGAAGTTCAACTAGTTAAGGTGAAAACTCAACATCCATAGTGTATACCTTCATTTAGTAAAAGTCATTTAGAGTTGATGAATGAATGTTGTTGTTGATATTTTTATTTACCTATTTTTAAAAATTAAGAAATAAAATTGATGATAATTTCAATGGTAGCTAATTGACACTTAATGGTCACATGACATAATTGGAAACAAAAGAACGATTTACTACTATGTTGGAGCCATGAATGTGACATATTTTGATGATGAAAATAATTAATATTAATTAGAAATAAATGAATTATGCCTCAATGATAAATATACTTTATGATTATATAAATTTGAATGAATAAATGAAATACATAAATCATGATCTTTAGGCATATAAATGAGAGTTTTTTAAATATATGAGAGACCCATGATGTGAATTAATATAGCTTGATCATAATATCATGCGAAATCATCATCATATATATCATTGTGCAAGTTATCATGATGTATAAAAACTATCATAGTTAGAACATGAATGATTAGAACATTTAAATCGACAAGATTTAGTGCAGTGAAATATCGGTATGAAAGCTTACTCAACCATCTATGAACTAATAATTTTACTTCATTATGTTTGAATGAATTTACTATCGAATCAATCGAATATTTTATCAAGTATTATTTCCATCAAATATTATTTTTTAAATATTATTGAATATTTTTTGAAAATCATACAAAATACATTAAGTAGTGTATTTATGATCTGAAATATTGAGATTGTGATTTTAAGAAGTAAACTTATATCTTATTTGATAGAATTCAGATAAGTTTTAAATGAGAAATTATAATTGTTGTAAGACATGTTCTATGAAATTTAAGTGAAACAACTTGATTAGGATACAAATTTTATATTATAAAAGATTAATGTGTTGATTTTCATAGAAGATAATCAAAATGTCAAGAGGACACGTCGTATTAGATTTGTGGTAATTTTAAATTAAATTTCATGTTAAGTGAATATAAATATTAGAAGATTGGAAAAAATTTAGGTTAAGTTTGTACATGATTTACCTTTCATATATTATTGAGTGTGGCTACAACCATACATATGTTAGATAGATAAATTTGTGGAGTTTTTGCTATCATGTTTGCTAGAGAGGACTTAGGAAACTAGGAGGAAAGGATAGACTCATAGAATCTATATTATAATTTTGCTTGAGAGCTTAGAAAACCAGTTAAAAATAATAGATTTGAGAAGTCTATGTTGAGATAAGTTGTTAAAGAGCCCATAAAACTAGCAAGAAAGAATAAACTTGTAGTGTCTATGGTGAAATATGTTGTTACATAGTCTTGAAATCTAATAGGTGTTATAAATTCTTGAAATCAATGTTGTAATAGGGTGCTAGAATCTTGAAATCTAATAGGTGATATAGAATTATTGAGTCTATGTTGTAATTGGTTGTTAGAGTCTTGAAATCTAATGGGGATACAGGCTTGTTGATTCTATGTTGTAATGAGTTGGAGTAGATTCTTGAAATCTAATCAGTGATATAGACTCGTGGAGTGTATGCTATGCTGTAAGGGGTGTTGATACTATAAAATCGGCATTATTCTTGAGACAAGAATAATGGAATCAAAATTGATATTTTGAAAGTGCATGCAGGCCAAAGGGGTTTGGCCAGACCGCTATAAAATCTAATCTCCCTCCCTTTCTCTCTCTCTCTCTCTCTATCCTAATTGAATTTATTTTAAGAAATAATTTGACGACTTGAAATTAACGAATAAATGATAAATAAAGAATCAATGAACTCACGCTCTTGATTCGTACAAGCAGCTATCCAGGGACCAACATTTCGGACAGTTAAAAGATGAACAATCAATGACGCCGTAGGTGGTGAGAGTCACCACAGCCCATGATGGCTGCTGGCAGCCGGCCGACCCTCTCCACACCCTCCTCGAAGACGACTCCCATGCCCATGAAGAAGTGTGACTCGATGTGGCAGTGGAAGGCCCACACGCCGGGGTTGTCGGCCACGAATCTGATCGCCGTCCAGCCGTAGGGGTGAACCTCCACGGTGTTCTTCATGATGGGGTCCACTAGGTTGTACCTCAGGGGGTCGTTGGCCGGGTCGAAGACCCCCCGCCCGTAGCCGAGGACCCAGAAGTCATGGCCATGAAGGTGCCAGGGATGGGTCTCGCTGTTGTTGGGGACCATGGTGTTAGCGTTCTGGAGGATGATGTCCACTGTGGAGTTAAACTTCAGCCGATACACGGCGTCGCTGTAGGTGGCGTTGGGGTTCGCCGCCGGCTTGAAGATGTCGTAGTTGGCGCGGTCGTAGGTCTCTGGCGGCGCCGACTGGCTGAAGGTGTGGTGCAGCTTGTGCTTGAGGGCGATCAGGTAAGGGGTGTGGGGGAGGGTGAAGGACATGTTGTTGAGAGCCCACCGGGTGTGGCCGTCGATCCTGTTCTGAGTGTTCAGGAGGGTGATCAGACGGTCGGTGGTGGCTGGTGGCGGGATGACGTACCCCCGGCGAGCCCTGATCTTTAGGCTCTGGTTGAGACGGTACTCAGTGTCATTCCAGAGTGGCCCGGTAGGCGGCGCCGTCGGGGGACGGCGGCGGGGGTGATTGGGGTAGTAGTTGAAGATGGAAAGGCCGGTTGGAGTATCGGGCTTCCTGCTGACGACGTTCAAGGCCGCCCAGTAGTTGCGGGAAGGGTCCTGGTCGGCGACCACCAGGACGGAATAGGTCTCGCCGGAGTAGATGTTGAGGTTCTTCACGACGAAGGGCTCGACGTAGTGGCCGTCAGTTTCTACGACGGTCATGTTGTGACCCTGCAAAATAATACCCAAGGTCAGCGCTAATTTTCCTGCGACCTAAGTGGCTGTCTTCCTCGTCTTCTGGGACGGTTTGTCTCTCTCCTCACCTCTATCTCAAAGTTGAAGGCCGAGAGTGAAGCGAGGCTGGAGATCCTCAGGCGGTAAGTCTTCCCTGGCACCACCGTGAGCACAAAGGGAGAGCACTGCGGGTTGGTAGAGTTGCAGACGTCATTGCCGGCGCCTGAGCAGTTGAACCGTCCCCTCCCATTGATCAGAAGCGACTGCAAGACAATTTCTAGGAGTTGAACTGGCCATCCGTCTCAAAAAACTGATGAACAATGGAAATTTTTAGAGAGATCAGGCACCTGAGGCTCCTTGACCCAGACGAAGGGGATTGAGGAGAGGCCAGCGGCCTTCTCGTGGGTGGTCTTGTGCCACCAGTCGTTGAGGACGATGTTCCGGTCGTAATCGTATGCGAAGGGCTCCGAGACGCCATCGGGGAGGGAGACGTGGATGGATCCGTAGAGGCCGGCAGACTTCTGCATCCCGTAGTGCGCGTGGTAGATGTAGGTCCCAGGCTGCCGCCATTTTCAACGAAGGAATCACAGTGAGACGAGAGGTTGAAGATGACTGATCACTGCTGGTATGGATTTGGGCACATATTTGCAGCTTATGAGCATTTAATAGTCTTGGATATTAGCAGGGGTGGTCGTCTCCATAGGGGTTTTGGTCTCTGTGTGGAGAAGGGTTTAATCACTGATGAGCTCACTGATTAACAGTGCTAGCTGAAAGAATTACAATGAGTTAAAAACTTGATTCTTGATAGTCAATGGTTAATTTTTCGTAGTTTAGAGAGTGTTCTGGACAATGCTGAAGGGTTTGCTTTTGAAAAATCTATGGCTTTTTGTCTGGTGTGTTTTGGATACAATGCTGAAGGGGTTGTTTTTGATTCTTGATGGTCACTGGATTAGAAACTTGCTGATTCTTACTGGTCGACGACCTACTTGCAATTGGAGTATCGTGAAACCTGAGGCTGAGCACCATCGATCACCATGGAAACTAAAGAGCATATTTTACCAAGTTTTAAGCCTTTTGTAACCAGTGAGCTCATTGATCAACAGCGTTTGCTGAAAGCATCACAATGAGTTCCATTGTTGATTCTTGATGGTCAACCATCAACTGTTAGAGTGATTGTGAGGACGATCAGTTCGCATAGTAGCAATGAGGTATCTAGTTTTAAAAGCGATATACATTCTGACTATATTGAATATTATGGTCAACTCATGGAGGAAATCACGAAGAAGTTAATGTTTGAGGATGATCCATCCATCACCGTGGTTATCGAAAGGGTCCATTCTTACAAATTCAATATACCGCTAAATATTTTTTAAATTATGAAAATTCATGGCCCACATGGGTATATGATCAACTGATCGCCGCTCATGTTCTGCAGTTTTATCTTGAAAGAGGTGATGGTCACGTGGAAACACTACCATTGAAATTTTCAAGACGAGGAAAGAGATAAATTGGGATTCGGACTGAGGAAAATCGGGGCCAATGCCGACGGGCCCAGTGGCTAGTGGAGGTGGGCGGGGCCTTGCGGGAACGACAAGGCCACCGCCGAGTCCGGGCCCCGCGGCCGAGGAGTTAGTTGATTAAAGTGCTCAAGCAATATTTCGGTGGAGAGCGGAGAAGAAGTCAACGATGAAAGTACGACCGTGAACAGGAGATTGGCGGCGAGAAGCGTGAGGGAGGGGCAGCCTCTTACCCTATCGACGACGAACTTGTAGACGAAGGTCTCGCCAGGGAGGATGGGGCACTGCGTTACGCCCTCCGTGCCGTCGCTCCACGGTGTCCCGATCTGGAAGAGTTGACGGCGAGGTTGCCGGAGAAGGAGACTGTCAGAAGACTGCAAGCTCGCCGGAGATGGGGGAGAAAGGGGGAGGGAGGATCTCGCTGTTTAACCTGGCGGATGCCGTGCCAGTGGATGGCTGTGTTCTCTGTGAGGAGGCCGTTCTTGACTTCGACGATGACCGTGTCTCCCTGCTGAGCCTTGATGGTCGGGCCGGGAGTCCTCCCATTGATGGCGATCACCAGTTTCTCCACGCAGTCGGGGGACTGCAGCTCGTAGGTTACCTCCCACTGGTAGCGCCGCACCTTCGCCGATGCCAGCGGAATGGACATGCAGAGGAGGAAACCCATTATAAATGGTGCAAGCCAGCCGCTCAGAACAGGCGCTCTGCACCGCGTCATCTTTCTCGCTTCCCTATTCTCTCTCTCTCTCTATCTCTATCTATCTTCCTGCAGTGGGGGAGGGTGGGAAGAGGTGATGGTGGCCGAACGTTTTTCCCATCAACAAAACATATATACCCCATCTTCCCGCTTCCGTGACGTGAACGTTCTTTAGAGTCCAATGACTTGGTCAACCCTCCCACGTGACTTGAAGACTAAGGCAGACCGTTCTGAATGGTTCCGAGGCTGTTTATGTTGACCACGCCAGCAGAGACCATGGAATAATTCTTAGACCATAAAAAATAACAGAATCTTCATTATCTTTTTGTTTCAAAGACGCTTAATTATACCAAAGGTCAGCCTAAATTACGTTGTATAATCAAAAGATGATTTTCTTGAAATTCAGTATAAGAAATATGATGGAAGTTTTTCAAAAAATTGATGTTACTGACCGATGTTAGGATCACCTGCTTTAAATTCTGGGCTGTGGGCATTCTCTCATGAATTAGTTGTGCTATTTATCATGATATGCTATGCGTTTTATAATATTAAGAGCAAGATATTTAAATATCATGATTCTAGAAATTGGTAGATTATTTATATAACTAATACGTTCATGGAAAAAAATATAAAATGGTTTTAAGGCCACCCATTGTGTCGAGTTTACAACAGTCATCGGCAATAGAAAGAGGACCAAGGCGGATTCGTCAATAACTATGAGTGGTAAGTTTTCAACCAAATAGCAAGGTTAGATTTCATAAATGGTCTCAATTCTTAGTACCTGCAAAATTTATGGTACAGAAAACCAAAAGTTTACAAAATAACAATATATCATAAAGGGTTTAAACGCTTGAAAAACTCATGCGCAGTGTTTAATTCTCAAAGGACATGGATATAGATCGAAGTTCAGTCACATTGAAAGAGAACAAATGACACTCTCTACAATATATCCTCATGCAGAAGAGGCCATAAATATTGGGATCAAGTCACCCGTTCTTTGCTCCGTAGAAGACTATATTACCTGCCACGGAAGGAGAAGAGAGGGGAGAGAGAGAGAGAGAGGACGCGTAAGCGTTGACACGACCAGTCAAGATACGAAGGGTCCTGGGGCCACGCGCAACATTAACGCGCCCGCCAGACGAGACCCTGAAGAGACGTTCTCCAGCTAACCGCCTGCCTGAAGACACGGAGCCCGCCAGAGGTCCAGACAAGGGGAAAATGGCATGATTGGAGCCGGGCATCTGATGTACCTCCCCTGTATCAAACACGATTTCTCCAAGAACAAAGAAATCCAATGAAAGATTGAAAGATGAAAAAGGCTTACAGATGTTTTCCCTCGTCTGACAGAGCAGATCTATTATGATATTGACATGAGAGGGACAAGTTCCTCAGATTGAAAGAAACCCCACGGAAGCACAGATAGGTCCCACCCACAGGCCCGGCCCATCAGCCGGGGCCCTTCACTTCGTGCGGGGGCCTAGGAAGACGCACCCCCCCGACTGGTCGAAGTCTGCCTGAGCGTCTTCTCCCTTCAAAGCCTTCTTCTTTCCACTTCTTTTCCTGTGCGGTGGACCTCGCAAAGCTAATGATACGGAACGAAGTGAAGATAAACACGATCTATTAAATTTCCACATAACAGCGAATTCAAGGAGATTTATCATGGCCTCCTATTAACCCTTGAGAGATAAGGTGGATATCGCAGTTTGAGAAAACTGATAAGTTAGGATATTTGAAGAACGAGATGAGGAAATTTCAGGTTCAAGTGTTCAGGATAATCAAACAATAATAAGGACAGCAACTATCTGACAGAGAAGGGTAAAGAAAGAGATTACTGGTGGAGGACTTACGCTCCTTCCGTCGATGATGATTATGAATTTGAAGTGTAGGATCTTGCTCCGCAGAACAATCACTGAGATAGAGTGGGTGATGAGGAAGAGGAGTAATGAACAGAATTTTGACCCTCACAGTCAGCTCTTTTCAAAGCACAGGTAGGCCTCGCGGCTTCTCCAAATGGATTGAGAAAAGAATTCAACTTCTACCATTCAAACCGTATTACAAGCATATTTTATAGGTCTAGAAATCAGGAAGATAGACAGATAACTAACTAATAGCAACTAACTAATAATAAACAAAGTCGTGGTGATGATGCATGGGTCATGTGTGATGTGGCCGTAACCCACTCCTTTCCTCCAGTTGTTCGATACGTGGGGGAGAGTGTGGGTTCTCTTTCATTCCGTCATGCTGGTGAGGTGTTGAGTTTGGTTCTTCCTTGGCCCCCGAGGTCTTCTGATTGATGTCCTCGTCAGCTAATAGTTTGTCAACATCATCCATCGGTCGTGTCTTCGCCGTATCCATCCCACATCTGACAAATACCTATATTGAGGATTTCTCCTGCTTCTTTTCTTCCGATCACATTTCTTCAGGTTATAAATAGACCCTAAACCGTCTCTAAGGATATGCATGTTAGTAAGTTTGCACTTGATCATCTTTCATCTTGGTGCCCCCGTTGGGTTGGTTGCAAAGACCCCACACTCCTAGTTGGAGCTAGTCATGAGGGCCACTTGGCACACACTCCCACTCTCTCTTTATTGTATGTCTTTCAACCCCCCCTTCTCTCACCATCCTCCACTGAAGATGCCGCTTGCTCTCAAATCCAAGTGCTTCATACACTTAGAGATACATTGACCTTGGAATGTGATCACAAGGTTTATCGATGACGATGACCTTCTTTCTAGCAAGTATTCCGTGCACTCCTTCGAAACCCATCCATTGAATATACATTCCCGTTACAATGGCTGGAGAACCATAGGGTAGCTGTCTGACTATTTTCTATCATTGCTAAGAAAATTCAACAAATTTAAAATTTATAAATTATGGAAAATAAGACAATTCTTAATAAAGAAATATTTTTAGTTGATTTTTTTGGTCGATCATAGGGGAGATGAAGTATTATTAATTATTTATCATTTTTATTTGGTATATTACTTTTTAAATTATTTTATGGCCAAATTATAACGAAATAAGTTTAAATTGAGAATTTGGAGATTATTGACATTAGTTGATGTTAGCTTGCAAAGAACAACCCCAAATTTGTGGTCGACAGAAATACGTCGACACGTAAATGAATCAAACCAAAGCCACAATGATGGAAATAATGGGCTTTTATTTGAAACATGATGAAGGATCGAAAGATGTATTATTGGAATCTAAAAATAGTAAAAATGAACAGAAATTAAAGTTTACGGAAGAACTGAGCAGCGTAGTCGTTGATCGGATTTCTGCCCAAATATGATCGATTTGTGTAGGTGAAGTGTACTGATTGGTTTTCTACACCTTCTCCAATCGATGGTTGACAATCTCAACAATTGTCACTTGCTAAAATCGAATAATGAAGATGATTCGACTCTAAGTGTGTTGTGGCGTTTGGAGAAGGATCTTTGGAAGAAATTCTTCACTGTTTGTATCCGGCGAAGCATGGGGAAGATTTTTGAAATAAATTCAGCTTTTGTAGCAGCTGAATGAGAGAGAAATTTAGACAAAATCCATCTTTTGTATCGGATGGATGGATTGGGCAAAATCTAGCGTTTGTAGTGGCGGGACCAGAGAGGTTTTGATTTGAGAGGGGTGTAGAATAATTGAGGATGCCTTCTTCCTCCCTAGAAATACCTTTTCAATCTTTCTTTGTGCATATTTCACTGATTTGTTACAATTAATTGTCGTATTTGTTGCCACGATTCGTGCGTCCGCCGTTAACACAAAAACCCTGAAAAGATTTGATTTTTCGTTAGTTTTAAATGATTATAAACTATAAAAAAGACATGAAATTAATTATAACATAATTTAAAATTTATTTTTGTCAATTTACTTGATGAATTTCTCTCTAGAGAATCAATTGATCATCCAATGTGATTTTTGCTGATTTTTTAGGATTTTCACTGATTTTCTGAATTTAATGATTTTTCTCAAATTTCCTTAATATTTCTATAAAATCAAAATAAACGTAGAAATATTTTCAAAAATAATATAAAACATAAAAACATGTGAGAAATATTTTCATCATATTACATGACTGATTTCTTCATGTAATTCTTAGAAATTAACATTAAAATCATATAAATCATTTTAAATCTAACTTTTCTAATTTAAAGTATTTTGCAAGCATTTTAATTAAAATTAATGCAGAAATCATAGAAATACTAAGTACATTATCATGTTAATATTGAGAGTTATCAGTAGCCATGGTTTGTATATTCACAGATCAAAACCCGTGATAAGATAATTTCTAATTTGGTAAAGAAAGCTAGTATTCTATTTAGTGATTTTTCTAAACTATCTCATCCTTGTTGACTCTCTTCTTGAATTCTCTTATGACCATCAAGCAAGTTTCATTGTCTAAGTTATGTCCACATTAGAGAGAGAGAGAGAGAGAGAGAGAGAGAGAGAGAGAGAGAGAGAGAGAGAGAGAGAGAGAGAGAGAGAGAGAGAGAGAGAGAGAGAGAGAGAGAGAGAGAGAGAGAGAGAGAGAGAGAGAGGATAGCTTGATGTGGATAATATTGAAGTCAAACCTCATTAAGTTGAATTTTCTAATTAAATTGAGTATAATATAGTTATAAATAGTTCGTGATATCAAATGTAAAATTATAATATGGTTATGGAGTGTATTATATAAAGGTTTACCCTAGGATTTCAATAAAACAAAATAACACAATTCATACAATGACACTCCATCCACAAGAGAGAGGTTTTGATTGTGAGGATTGAATAGAGAAAAAGAGGATAAAGATCAATAGTCATTTATTATTTTTCATTTTAATAATGAATCCAAATAAGCCTAAATTCCATCAAGTGGTATCAGAGCAAGTTTTTTCCATTTCTATTTTGATTATTATGTGAGAATTTCGTCACATATGAGGTGCATGGGGACCACAATTGCATGGGAACCACACCATCTGTTAGTTGTAATGATAATGGAAGTGGCAATACTAGTGAATGTGCTATGTCCACACAGAGTTTAACCATAGCATTGTCCCTCCAGGGTGATGACCCAATACACTATGGCTAGGAAGAGCACAATGGTGGCTGCATAGTGTGAGTGTGTAGACGGCTGTTGAGGCATAGTGGTTTTATACTATGTAATTTGTGCACACAAACGACCACTATAGTTGTTGGTCGCCAAGCTCTACGGCCATGCAATGGCTATAGCACATTGTCGAGGTGTCCGCGGCCACTCATTTGTTGGATTGATGATTATGATCAATCAATTGATCAATCACATTCAGGGAAAAAGGTCATGATTATGGTGACGATTTGGGCCATCGATTGCTTGTTAATCACTAGGCATATTAAAGATCTATAGTTGACCTATATGTTTGATGATTACTTTCCATCATCCAATAGTTAGGATTCAACATCGATGAGAGAGATTAAATCTCTCTCTCTCTCTCTCTCTCCTCCTAGTCCCACTCCTACTAGCTCTTACCTCTCTCCTCTTGTCAAGGATTGACTTTACTATCATCAACTTTGTTGACAGAGGAGAGAGAAACTCTAAAAATGAATTAAAGAAATGAGAAAGACATACATAAATGTCTTATAAGAGAATAGAGAGAGAGGAGAGAGAATGAATAATGGGCCCTTAATGGGCCGAGTGAGCTATCAAACACTCCCTCTTAAGTTGGAGTAGAGGTCGAACATATCCAGCTTAGTACATGTAGAGTCATAGAAGATGCAAACCAAACTCTTTGTGAAGACGTCTACAAGTTGATGAGATGATGCCATATGAAGAGTAGAAATAAGTCATGACAAAAACCTACCTCAAATGTAATGACAATTAATTTCAATATGCTTTGTCTGTTCATGAAAAGTGGATGATTGGCAATGAAGATGGTGGCTTGATTGTCATAGTATATGAGCATCGGAGAATGAGAAGTTATGCCAAGATCTTCGAGTAGTGAGTGGGGCCATATCATCTCCCATGTTGTCTCAGGCATAGCTCGATACTCAGACTTTGTACTGAAGTAAGACACCACCCATTGTTTCTAAGTCTGCCAGGTGACCATATTACCTCTAACATTTGTGTAATAACTTGTAGTAGATTTCTAGTTGCCCTTGTCACTTGCATACCCAGCATTAAAATAGGGGGCGATGTGAAGATGGCCATGTCTTTCGTAAAGAAACCCTTTCTCTAGTGCTCTCTTGATATAGGTAAGGACTTGAAGTGTGCCTTTCTAATGAACATGTCGAGGCTCCTATATGAACTACCTTATAACACTAACCGTGTACATGATGTCTAGGTAACGAATGATGAGGTATATCAGCTTGCCCAACAATCGTCAATACTAATTAGAGTCCTCGAGGAAAGGACATGAAGTGTCCTAGAACTGTAGATGGGCTTTCATAGGTGAGATTTTCAGCTTACACTCGAGTAGGGTAGTCTCCTAAAGTATGTCAAGAGTGTATTTTTGTTGAGTGAGGGCGAGCTTCCCATCTTGATAGGCAAACTCAATCCGAATGAAATACTATAGAATCTCTAGGTCATGAATGTTGAGGTGCTGCTACAAGTAAGCTTTGGTAATAGAGATGCCAACTTCATCACTCCTAGTCACAAGAATGTCGTTGACATAAATTGCAAGAATAATAATGTCACCCTCTATCTTTTTCTTGAGCATGGTGGGATGTGAAACCAAAGGTGGTCAAAAGTTTGATAAACTTGGCAAACCAAGCGCATGGGCTCTACTTGAGCCCATAAATAACATGTTGTAAGAGATACAGCTTGGATGACTCCATTTGAACAACATATCTAGGGGGTTACTTCATGAAGACTTGCTCGTCAAGATCACCATAAAGAAAGATATTATAAATATATAATTGGTGGAGAGATCATGATTGATTGACAACAAGAGAGAGGAGCATGTGGATAGAGTTGAGGTAGACAATGGGAGAAAATGTCTCCATGTAGTTGATCTGATACCATGTTGACAGAGGAGAGAGAAATCCTAAGAAATGAATTAAAGAAATAATAAAGACGTACATAAATGTTTTATAGAAAAATAAAGAGAGAGGAGAGAGGAGAAGGAATAATATGCCCTTAATGGGCCAAGTGAGCTATTGAACATGCTTTATTGTCATTGCCTCTCTCTCCTCCCACTCTTAGGGACCAACTTCACTACTACCTACTTTATCGCCGCCACTATGGTTTCGCCCCTCTCTCCTTAGTCAATATGGTTTCTTTGAAGTCTCACCTTCACCACTATGGGCTCTCTCTCCTCCCACCTTTGAAGACTGACATAGTCACCACCGACTTCACCTTCACCGCCAAGGCAACTAAAGGTACCTCTCCCCCCCTCCTCTCTCTCTTCTCAATTGATAGGGCTTCTCAAAAACCCCACCTTCACCACTACCATCTCTCTCTCTTGCCACTCTTAGAGATTGACTTTGTCATTGGCGACTTCATTGCGAGTGACAAAAAGAAAAATATGTATTTTTTTGTTGTATATTAAGAAGCTTAATTAGACTCAATCATAAACTAATTTCATTTAATGTCAGTATCTATATATATATATATATATCTCTTAATAAAGTTAAGAATTACAACTAATACATACATATTATAATCTTAGGTGAAGCTTAATTTATACTTATCTTAATAAAGTTATTACGTCTAATACAGATCTTTATAAATTTAGGATTATTTGTATGTAATATATATAATCCAAACATATATATATATATATATAATATACAAATTTATATCTAATATTTATATATATATTTAACATATGTATCATATACATATTTATATACAATAATTATTCCTAATATATAAATATATATTATGTAGAGATAGTATAATATAATAATATTATATGACAATCATGATTATGATCAATCAGACTGTCATGATTGATTATCACAATCTACAATTTTTGGCTGATTAGTTGGAATGAGTTCACTTTGATGACATTATTATCATGAATAATAAATTAAATTAAATTAAATTAAATTATTATTAAATTATATTTTTTTACATGTGTTTTATTTATTTATTTATTTTATGTGTTCATTTATTTTAATATTACATTTTCAATATTCTAATTTATTGTCTATATCCATGTGATTGGTAGTTTTAATTTTAGATAGTAATTAGATAAATGATATAAATATCTAATGGACTATCAAAGAAGAATATTAATTTGTTTAGTCCAATCATAAAAATATAATGGCTGCCATGTAATTATATATTTAACTTGGACAACTTGGGTTTCCTCACTAACATGACACAAAACAAGAATGATTACTTGTGTTAATTACATCATGTAGATTTTAAATCTAATCCGAATGACATTCAACCTTGCATTTAGATAAATGAGATTAACATTAATCTCCAATGTGAGATTATTATGCTTATATCTAAATGGGTGAAATTATTGTAGTTATATACTAAATATGGAGTATTTAAGTACTCAATGATACTATACTTCATAAACTTTTATTTATGTGTAATTAGTCTTATGTTCATTTAACTAATAGTACATTATTTCATCTGCCTACATAGAGTTATAATGGTACTATTATTAAATATAAATGTTATTTGATGTGAGTTATTTATTTACAACTAATAGAGTGACTAGGGTACTAATGTTGTGATGCAAACTTCTTAGAATGAAAAGAAACTTTACTATTTCAATTGGTTTTGATGGATTTTGATCCATGTTTTTGAGTTCTACCCCTATAGCACATACGAATGAAAGTAATGCAGATGTAAAGATTTTCTATAAGAGATAAGAGAGATTCAACAAATTGGCTTTATCATTTACGTTACAACATATGATATAAATAATAGAAATCTTTTGACTTCTAACACTTTAACAACTGCTTACATAGATATGATAAAATAATAATTTGTTGGGTTTGACAAAGTCAAAGTATGTGCCTTGATTTAGAAGCCCACTTTCATACACTATACATGGAAGATAAATATATGGGAATATATCATGGACATGTGTGATATTGCAAGGAAAATAAATGATATGAATAATATTATTTCTAAGACCTTTTTGGTCTATTACATGTTACATATACTATCAGCTGAATATGACCTTTTTAAGGTCTTCTACAACACATAAGGATGACCAAGTGTGTTTATGAGGAAGAAAGGTAAGTTGTTAATTCTCTAGACCATTAAATGTCATAAATATGGTAACTCATAGGCCAAGGAAGCATGTATTAAAGGGCAAGATTCTTAAGAAATCTTTAGAGAAGAAATACGAATTGAGTGTGACTTATAAGAAACCTCCGATCATCTGAAAAAGGAATGCTTGAAGTGTGAGGAATAGTTAATCAAGTAGAATTTAGGTAATGAAGTTTTTATCATGAGCCATGAATCTAATCTAGTTTCTATTTCTAATTCAAGTTGGTAGATTAACTTAGGCTCCACTATGCATAATTCAAACACTTAACACGGGTTTCTAATAAGATTTCTTCAAACTAAGTGCAAACCGAATGTCATCTTGGGAAATTAGATGTATTCGGATGTAAAGTCAGTAGGAGACTATAGAATCACCTTAGAGTTTAGAGAAACTTTACATTTGAAGAACTCTTTTTATATTCCATCATTTCAACAAAATTTAATATCTATGATCAAATTAGTTAAAAACAATTATGGTGTTAATTTTGATACATCTGACATGTCTTTAACTAGATGAAATATTACTATTGAGATTGATATAATTTACTAATTATTTAAACTTAATATATTTTCTGAAAATATTTTGTTATTTTGCTCGAATAAAATGAATAGAACTAACAATAACTCTATAATTTTGTGGCATAGAAGGTTATGACACCTATCCTAAAAGAGGGTGGAGAGATTAGTGAAAGAAAGTCTTTTGAGATCTTTAGATTTCATAGATCTTGATATTTATGTTGATTGTATTAAGGCAAAAACAACTAATATATTTAGGAAAATGTCATAAAATATAAGACAACATTATATTTGATTCATATAAATGTATGTAGACTTTTTTATCCATGTTTAACATATTAGAGGTATTCGTAACTTTTATCGATAACTTCTTAAGGTTTATATATCTTTACTTCTTATGTGATCAATTTGAAGTCTTTGACATGTTCACAAATTTTAAGAAAAATGTAGATAAATAATTAAGAAAGTCTATCTAGATAGTCAGATCAAATAGAGGTGGAGAATACTATGGTAGATACACTAAGAAAGGACAAATGCTACAATCATTTGCGTTGTTTCTTAAGGAACATAACATAATATCTCAATATATAATGTCAAGCAAGCATAACATAAATAGAGTTGTAGAAAAATTAAGCATAATGTTTAAAGAAATGATGAGGGCTTTACTCAACTCTATTAATTTCAATGTATTGTGAAGTTTTAAAGATAGTTATATATATCCTAAATAGGGTTCTAACAAAGTTTATACTGAAAAATCCTTACGAGTTATAGACTAATAATAAACTCTCTTTAGGTTATATGAAACATATGGGGTTGTTCAATTGAAGTTAAACTTTACAATGCACATGAGAAATTAACTCTCTTTTGGTTACATGAACATATAGGGTTGTTCAATTGAAGTTAAATTTTACAATGCACATGAGAAATCTCTAAGTTCAAGGATAGGTAGTGGCTACTTTATTAGCTATCTAAAGAGGTTTAGA
This sequence comes from Spirodela polyrhiza, assembly GCA_024713555.1. Taxonomy (NCBI): domain Eukaryota; kingdom Viridiplantae; phylum Streptophyta; class Magnoliopsida; order Alismatales; family Araceae; genus Spirodela; species Spirodela polyrhiza. The sequence goes on along the minus strand of CM046544.1, from coordinate 4,131,547 downwards.
TGATATAGATTATATTGTCATACACATATCATAAGAGTTGTTGAAATTAATAGAGCTATCTTTTTAAAGGATGTTTGTGTCAATAGGAGTGTTCTTAGAGATTTTATTTTTGAGGAGTTTTAAGAAGATATTATTATACGTCAGTAGATTTTTGGTAAGGGCAATGATGTTTATCTTATTCATTAGACTCAATTTTATTTGCCATTTGTTATTTCAACTTTAGAAAATAATAAAAGGGCAAATATCTACTTAAAAACAACTACATGAACAATCATCTAAGCTTATTGTAGACCCATCTATTTTAGATCTATATCAAAACCAAGAAGTGAATGTAAGAAGATCAAGTAGATAAAGAAAATCAAGTATTTCATTTGACTATTTGATCTCTCACTTGAAGAAATAGGTCAATGGATAAATGGTCCCATTACATTTTCATATGTGATGAACCATGTAAACTCTTATCACTAGTTACAAGCTATAAAGGAAGAGCTTGTATTCATAAATTACAATCAAGTATGGGACATCATAGACTTATTTTGGAAAAGAAGTATATTGGCTATAATAGGTCTATAAGACTAAACTAAATCTTGATGGCACAATGATATAAAGTCAGACTTGTAGCATAAGATTTCACATAGAAGAAGGACATTGACCACAATGAGAGTTATGCTTGAATTTCTTTTAAAGATTTATTAACAATAATTATGACCTTAATAACTCATTTCGATTTAGAGTTACATCAAATGGATGTGAAAATAATTTTCTTACAGTATTAATTATAAGAAGTGTACAGGTAGCAGCCTCAAGGATTTGAGGTTAAAGGTGAAGAACATATAGTTTGTAAGTTGAATAAATTTATGTATGGACTGTAACAAACTTCTAGATAGTGGTATAATAAATATTCATTTATCACCAAAAATTAATTAACTATCCATTTGGTTTTTGAATCAATGAATCATAGTAAACATGAATTACTATATATCATCATGTTAGAGCAAAAGTTGAGATATGTATAAATGACTCTAAAATTTAGCTACATTTGCATCATGTACTTATGGATTTAATTACTTATGTTTTATAACTTTTTTCTAAGGTTTATCACCTTAAGAATTTATTTCAATTTATTAGGAATATGAGTTCAAAATTTTATAATTTTATTCTAAAGAGATTAATTTCTATAGATTTGCCAAGGTGATAAGGATTAACATGGAATGACAAAGTTGAAAAACTTTACATGTGAGAGAGGGTAGATTGGGGCATATAAAATTGAACACAATGCCTACAAGATGGGGCTTTACCAAGCCCACTAAAAGATTAAGAAAGAAGGCTCAAGAAAGGTGTGGGTTGATAAGTCTTCATTATCATGAGTTAATAATTTAGTGATATGATAGTTTTAGCCTTAACTCATAATAAATAGACTTATTTTTATGCTAAATCGTGAAAAGTGGTTTCTAGTTAGTTAATATGATTTTTTTTGATTAATTATAGGATTTTATAATCTTATTTTGTTGAGATAAATGAAAAAAAAAGATTAAAGGAAAAAAATAAAAACATTGTTGGCCAACTAAGCCCGCTAACGGGTCGAAGGCTTAGTTGGGCAAGGCCGCAGAGCGACTTAGGACCATAAGCTCAAGGCTCAAGTAGTTAAGGACCGGATCGTGAGCTCAAGGCTCAAGCGGCTGAAGACGTGGATTACGAGCTCGGCGACTCAAGCGGTTGACATGTGCATCACTCCCCTTCTATGTCACTGGTGGTCAGCCAAGTGTGGGGCAAGGAGTGGTCATACACATGTGGATGAGATATACCTATTGATGGGTAAAGAAGGCACCACCTTATATTCACATGAAAATTAGTCAAAAAATCGATGTAAGACTAAACCCACCACTCTAACCTTTCCCCGCAAGATTTATAAATGCCCAAAATATCCCTCCATGACCATAAAGAAAATATCCTTATGATGTCACATTATTAGGGCATTATCATACTTATTTTATCTCTCTCTCTTTCTCTCTCTCGCAGGTGGGCAACCGACGAAGAAATTGTAATTTCCGGTGAGTAATTAAGTTGTAAAAATTGTCAAAATATCAACAAAAACTTAGTCGACATGATTCACAAAGTATCGTGACTAAAATTGATGAATGATTCTAGACAAAACATTGCGAACTTAATGAAAAAATTATCTCTAATTGATCGACAAACAAGTCATCACTAAGTAGAAGATGATATGTGGGGAGATGAGTCACCACCTCCTCATAGTGTACTAGATACGATAAAGGGCCTCATCTTGCTGTGTTGACTTGAGGATGAAGCCCCTAAGACATGCCCCACCTTCATCCAGCTTACCTCCATCGGGTGACAGCCACCGGAGGGCTGCAAGTCACCGTTTTTCTATTCTGCCAGGTGACAGCCACTAGAAACAATTTGGTGACACATTCTACTGATTTCTAGACTTCGCAAGAAGATCTAGAGATTCTCCACATCATCTTTGTCCAAGGAGATCCTTCGAGGCCGTGGATATTACATGAATTCCTTCTCGAACACGTAAAATTCTAGCGATCATTGTCACGAAGTCGTAACTCTATTTTTCTTGCCTTTACTTCATTTTCATTTAAATTAGTAATATTTGGTACAATTTCAAGCTTCAATATCCTTCTTCATTGAGTTACAATTCGACAATAATCACTTACGAAAGAATCGTAGGTCGGAACTTTGTTTTCGCTTGATTCGTGTTCTTCATGCATTGATGTCACTCTAACGTCATAGCCTTATTTCATTTTCTCATTTCTTAAATATATTTTATTTATCATTTAGTTAAAAACTCATAAAAATTTGTATTCGTTTAGGAAAATTATGAAATATTACCCAATATTATTACATCTGTGTGATCGACCTAGAAATTTTTCACTATTTTTGGAATCTTTTATCGGTTTATAAATAATTTATTTATTCTAATATACATTTAACATTTCAAGAATTTATCTTTCTAGCTTTATAAATTTTAAATTTATGTGATTTATTATACAACAATTAAGTCATGTCATGGGCATGTAACCTTTGAAAAGGGCAAATAAGATAGAGGCCTTTTTACATGCACATAGGAGGTGGCGGTTGGGTGACAAATAACTAAGGCCTCAAGGTTTCAAGTATGATTTCTTCACCTTATTCTCTCACTTTTTAGCTCTTTAGACTCTCTTTTATTTTTTAGAAGATGAGTATCAATTAATAGCTACTTTTCATTGAGTTTCTCGAGAGTTATTTATCTCTATCTTGGGTTTCTCATGTCTAGGTGGTGACATCAAGGCAAAAGAAATGAGATATATAGTAACTCGTTCATTTCTTTCAAGTTTAACATTTTTCATGAATGTCTTACCTTCTTAGTAATCCATTGAATGCTTTTTTCTCTTCCAATGACCATGTTTTCATGATTTGGTGATAGAATCATCAAGTATAGCGTCCAAAATCATTTTTTGGGTAAACAAGGGAGTTCTGTATCAAACCATGTATTTTCTTTAAAGTTTATGATTTTTACTAAGCCTTGACTTCCTTAAAAATCCAATGAATATTTTTTTCCTTCCATAGATCATATTTTGATGATTTGGTGATAGAATCATCAAGCACATCTCTAGAAATCATATTTTGAGTTTCTTTGTTTGACCTTTCTATAGACTGAATCTGATTTTGTGAGTTACACAAAAAAGTTATGTCACTATCTTTTGGAAAATCTTAGTTAATTGGTTTTATATCTTCTATAATTTTTCTGTGATTTTATAAAGTTCTTAAAATAGGTTTTTATATTTTAAAAGAATCTCTCTACTTTTTCTTTCTTTTCAACCTTCCCATGGATCAAATCTGATTTCATGAGTGATAGATGGATTTAGGTTAAAATATTATGGAAGAACTTAACATAGTCAGTTTCTCATCTTTTGAAATTTTTTCATACTTTTAGAATATGTTTAGTATAGGTTTCTAAATTTTATCATAACTCTTTTCTTTATTTGTTTTGTTCTTGATTTCTAATTTTTAGCTGTTAAGAATTTTGTTGATCAGTAAATGTCACCTTGAATTACAAGATACTTTTTAAGGGAACTAAGTTATAGTTAGTTATCTATAATTTTTGATTTTTTCCTATATTTTAGAGTTAGAAACATTAGGAGTTCATAATTTACAAAAACAAACTTATATCCATTTCTTTTTTTTTTAAATTATATTTAAAGGATACTCTCAACTTTTTTATTTCCTTGAGGATCGACCTAAAACCCTTACTTGAAGAAAGTTTATTCTGGTTTTTAATTTATAAATATTAAATTTGAGTGTCTAAATTAACAACAATTTTAGGCACATCATGGTACTTCAAATTTAACAAAGTTATCATGTCCTTTGGGTTTTAGAAAAATATTATTGATCAATATATATAACTAAAAGAAAGTGAGAATAGATGTATATTACTTGTGTTATATATATATATATATATATATATATATATATATTATTTTACTTGTTAGGTTAAATGTTAGTTTATTGAAGAAGATCAAAGATTTTCTATCTAACAATTTTGATATGAAGGAAATGGGTAAAGTCAATTACATTATTTGCATATTCACCAAAATAGGTCTTTGAGTATGGTTGGGCTATCTCAAAGGTTTTACATATCAAATGTGTTGAAAAGGTTTTTAATGAAAAATTACTTTCTTAGTAAAGCACATATTGTTAAAGGTGATAAACTAAGGAAATTGCAATGACCTCTTTTAAATGTGAAGAGCCTTGCAATAAAAGAAAAATCATATTTTGGTGTATTTAGATCTCTCAACAATGTGCAAACACGTACCCATCTTGACCTATCATTTGTCACTAGTCATCTAGGAAGATATTAAAATGACCTTGGCCTGATATATTGGTAAGCTGCAAAAAAGGTTATGAGATATATTCAATGAACTAAAAATCAAATGCTCACATATAGGCGAACAGATCAACTATAAGTTATTGATAATATAATTTAAATTTCAATAGATGTTTGGACACACAAAGATCTATTTCATGTTATATGTTCTTACTTGTTGGAGGAGCTATCTCATGATCTAGTACAAGATAAAAAACAATTACAATATCCACAATGGAAGGTGAGTAAATAACTTACTTCCACACATCTTTTTTTCTAAATAACTTATTTCCACACATCTTCGCAAGTTATATAGAAGAAGTATTTCATTACACACTTGAGAGGTGTAGACTCTATATAGAAACCCATGAGGCTATATTATGTCAATGAAGTCGCCATCAAGTTCCCTAGTAACAGTAAGAACTTAAGTACTTATAAGCATATAAAGATTCAGTTATTAATTATGAAAGAGAGAATCAAATATCAATTAGTGTCAATTAATTATACTGGGACTAACTATATGCTAGTTAATCCTCTTATGAAGTCACTTCCACTAGTATCAATAGTGGACATATCTATAACATTGGGTTGGATAGTTCTCTAGAAGATATGATATGTATTTAGATGCTAATGTGATTTATGATATCACACATTGTGTATGTTAATTCATTGTGAACTATCAATTATTGTTAGATAAATAGGAGAATGACACTATTTGTTTAGTCATGACATTGTGAGTTCATTAATAAAAGTTCTTTAACTACCACATAAAGTATTTGATTTTATATTGATCACAAATATCTTAGTACATAGAAGGGACATATATTCTTAACATTATATTATCACAATGACTAATACTTTTGAGGGATATTATGATCAAAATGAGAGTACTATTTATAAGCATTAAAGTTGTGCTTGCTCCACATGATTATCTAATATAGACAAAATAAGGTAAAGTCAAGTGGGAGATTGTTGGAGTCAAACTCTATTAAGGTGACTTTTTTAATCAAATTAGGTATTAATATAATTAGAAATAGTTAGTGGCATCAAAGGCAAAATTGTAAAATAGTTATGAAGTATATCACATAAAGTTTTGCCCTAAGATTTTAACATAACAGAACAATACAACTCATATGATGACACTCCATCAATAAGAGAGAGGTAATGATTGTGGTGATTGAACAGGGGAAAAAATGAGAAAGATCCATAGGTGTTTGTCGTATTCCACCTTAATGGTGAATCTAGGTAAGCCTATAGTCCATTAAGCAAACAGAAGATGGAAGGAGGTTTCCTACTTTGACTACATTATGCTACTCATCTACTCTACTACCAAGGAGGTTTCTTATTTTCTTGTGTAGATACCTACTCAATACCACAGGTCAAATCATCATTTTGTTCCTACCAAATTTAATTTGTGGTATCTTCTTCCTCTATTTCCCATTCTCAATGTCATTTATTGTGAATATTATTATCCCATTCTCATTTTTCCACTATTACTAGGCCATCATTTCATACCACTCTTTTCTCAACAGATTAGAAGAATATCCCCTTTCATGAATACAAATTGACTAATCATGACCTTCTTTAGTGAATGTTTTTGGCAAATCAATTATTGTAACATCACATGTCAATACTCATACATATCAACCAATGTAGTTTCCAATTCAATTTTAGTTGTAACCACTAACAAATAGGTTACACAACTTCCATGTAATATTTATTTCATCATGCATAAAACCTACATTCATATAGTTTCATATCATAGTTTTGGGGCATCAAATCTTTTCATATTGCATACATTTTCATGATTTATTTGGAAAATATGATATCCATTTATTTTATTATTAACCATAAAAATTCCACAAATATTATTTCAAAAAATGGGGTATGTAGTCATTAAAACCATGTCATTAGGTTTGATATTTATGATTATATATATTGCATTTAAAAGTAGAGTTACTACATATAAGATATATATCAACAACCAAGATATTCAAGTAGCAATAGGATGAGAGTTACATGTTACAAAATCAATAAAACGGAGATATAAATTAATTTTCAATATTAATACATAAAAAATCAATAAATGCCTTGTGTTCATATGCAAAGGTAATAAAATGTTCAATATTAAGGAGACAAACATGATAGATGAGATATTTCAAACCAACAAGATATGCGTAATATTACCCCTCACAATGTTATTACATTCAAAATTTGGTTAACATACTCACTTCATTGCAACCCCTCACTCCATGGTTGAGAAAATGAGGATTTCTCTCTAAAGCCAAATGGAGAAGGCTTCCCCCTATCTTTCTCTCTATATTCATTTATATAAGTGTATTCTTCTGAGGTCCTTGGGTAGAGAACATTGTTTTAAATGCAAAGGTTATTGTACCTTCTCCTAATCACCAAAAAAAAGAATATTTGAAACCCTATTTGTAGCTATTGAAGAGAAAGGCCTTCAATCTCCAATTTTTCTTTCCCCAAGGCAATCTTTTTATATGTTACCTCTCAAATAGGTGGACTAGCTTCATGCCCATAACCAGTCCTTAAAATGAGATTAAGAGAGAGAGGAGAAGTTTGAGTTGAACTATGATCAAAAGTTGACCAAGTCACCCTACAAGATCTTGAATAGTTTTGAAATGCAAGACCTTGAATTTAAGATGTCTCATTATAGAGCTTACATGTTCTGTTGGATCACTATATGCATATTATTTTGATGATGAGAAATACTCAGAAGATCGATTAAATAATCAAATTATGCTTAATTTTTAGTAAAATTCATGTGCGATAATATAAGTTATTATTTATGAATAATTTTATGTAAAATTTTAATACATAACAATGTGAATTCATTGTGTATTCAGACTGATTATGTTAAATTAATTTATTTGATTAGAGCCATTATTTTTATATTTATGCGAAAATCATCAATATTTATAAACTTTCACAATGAGAAAAATAATAGTTAGGACATTCAAATCAACAAAAATGGGTACAAAAGCTTATGTAGTCTATTACGTACCTGTAATATTATATTATCATTTTAAATGTATTTTACACCCAATTAATTACATAAATTAAATTCATTTATTCTACATGCTAGGATGTTTTGAATATTAATGAGTATCTTATAGAAATAGTGATAAATATTATGAATTATCGAAGTTATTATTTTACATATTCAAATCAAGTTCAAGGTGACTACTTGATGATCATATTTTATTCAACAAAACTTGAATAAATTTTGATTATAAAATCATTACTTTATCAAGAAATTTATTATCAACTCTCAATTCATGATATCAGATCACTATTGGACTGGTTTGAACTAGTGTTTAACTTTATGGTAACATATATGAACTTCTCATGGGGATATTTGAAAGCTTAAAGAACAGGTTTATAATACATCACTTTAATGAGATAAGTGGCACATAAGTATCATATTTTATGCATTCATTCATGCCAAACGACACTGATTTAAAGTAAAATCAAGTTAATTATATTTTATATTAATTTCATGAAATACATGCCTAATGTACAATTTTTTCATACTCTTATAGCATGTTTATACTTTGGATACTCCTTTCTTATATGTCAATATGCTTTAAAATATAAGTTCAAATGAGAATTTAACAGTTGGAGTTCATTATTTTAGATAAAAAAATATTTTTTTGTTTTTCATAGTATCTTTTAGTTATATCTTTATTTCAAGGAGACATTTGAACCCATTAAGCCCATTATGGGGTGCAGTAAGTCAATTTAATTAATTAGTTTAAAATTACGCCAAGGGAGAAAAGGCTGGAAAAATCAGCAAAACAATGTTAAATCTAATCTCAGTATAAAAATTTAAATTTAGGGCCAAAAAATGATCCATTCTTCCTCATGAGGGTGATAGCCAATGTTTTCTTCTGACTCGTTGTCAATTTCCCATGCCATTTTGTGATTTAAATCTGATCTATCTTCATTTCTGAATTCATTTTACTGTTTCATTTAGAAGATAAGTAGATGAATCAAGGAAGTAACTAAATTATAGGGATTTTACTTATGACTTTATTTGATTTTGTTTGTCCATTGAATCATGCTGTCAAAGGGAAAAGTTCCTAATTTTTTATCTATTTTTTGCCTAATTCTTGATGTTTTCCAATTCGGATTAGCTTCATTTATGAACTGAATAATGCAACAAAAACTGATAGATTCATCCTATATTTTGAATTCATTTTTTCGCCTCATTCTATTTTGATTTTTTTTCTTAATGTTTTATTTTGTCAAATTGATCCTAAACTCATTTTCAAGCCTTTTTATAATTTCTATTCCTATTTTGGATCAGAATTTTTATAATTTCCCTTAGATATTGTTTGGTTCTCACTAACAAGAGAACCCATTGGTTGAACCATTTATCTTTCTCCAAAATTTCCTCCATTGTTCTCTCTGTGGTCTACTCTTCTCCCTCTCCCTCTCCCTCTCCCTCTCCTCTCTATTTTCCTCCGTTTTTTTCTTGTTATGATTTCTTCCTCCTTTCTCTCCCCTCTTTCTTCTTCTCTTGTTTTCTCTTCATTTTTTTTGCTCCACTGTCCCTTCTCTCTCTTCTCCTGTTTTCTCTCTTTATAATTTCTTCCTCCTCTCTCTATTGTCCTATTTTCTTTGTTAACCATCGCTTAGGCTATTTAATCCCTTTAATTCTTTCATGCAGATCAAGGATGAGATGCTGATCAAGGAAGAGTTAATCTTCTTGTTTGCAGATAATCAAGCACAAAACAGCTCTTCTACTCTCCATCTTCATTATTTCTTTAATATTTTACTTTGATTTAGATTTATTTAGAGAGCACAAGACATTCTCATCATGATTTATGATATTCCTTGTAGAATTGACTTGAACTCATTCCAAATACTTGATTTAGTTCAATGTGAATTCAGAGTTATAAATATTAAATTTGACTTCTCTTAATACAATGACTAAGAGATGATCACATGTATTTTTTTTTCTAGTTATTCAAATTTCTAACTAACTTTAACGCAATTTGATTTTAATATGACTTGTCGCTGTAAAGAAAATCATTATGTCTTTTATATGAATGGTCAGAAAATTATTTGTCCATAAAAGATATTAATTTCCCTAGCACTATAATGGAAAAGAAAATATAGGTGATGGTAATCGACAAGAATGAGCTTTTTACTAAATTGAATATAATACTGATATAATTTCCTTACAAACACAAGAAGAAGTGGAAAAAAAGCAGCTCAAGTACTAGCCTAAAGACTAATATGTCTATAGACAATTCAAGAACCATATAACCAATATTAGGAGGTAAAGTATTGATCGATTGCGAGAGGCTCAAGGCTACATTCGGCAAAAGTGGATCATGTAGTGTCCACCTTCTTCCACCATTTTTTGACTGTTCTCTACCCTATTTTACTATTTCCCCATTATTTTATTTCTATTATGTTGATGTCCTTAGACATAGATTTTGATATTACAAATATATGAGGAAATATATAATTCATGATTGATATTATTCACAAGATTATGATAATTAATTTATAAATTTCATAAAAATAAATCTATTATTCATCTTGTGACATTATGACTAACCTTGAGACTAAGCGAAATGATGAAAAGGTGAAGCACCACACATGGATAAATATTTGTTAGAAAATAAATATTTAATAGGTAAATAATGGTTATGTTCCTAATTCATATATCCATGATTATTTAACCATTTAAGTGTATCTATTATTTATTAGTCACATGCATTATTAAAAGAAAGAGAAAAAAGTTTAAAATATCAAATGAGTTCTTGTAAGTCTCAAACCAAAAATTTGGATGATGAAATGTTAGTTACTTATGTGAAGAAAAATATTAGCTTAACATTTGAATCTAAAGATAGAGTCAACAAAAAAGTTATTTTTCTGTGAGAGAAAAATCTCTAGTTTGAATTTCAAATCGAACGGACTAGAAACTAGAAAGATATTAAATTTGCAATGGTTAGAGGTCATTGTCACGCATTCTAGAAAATGGTAAGTGTTTGAATTAACCTTTTGACTTTATTTCTCGAATAAATTATGGAAATCTATTGGAAGACGATGCCCTATAAGTAAAAGAAGCAAGGGAGATCAAAAATAACGATTTTAATTTGATATACAATGATTTATCTCTCACGATCAAGATTCATCATCGTCGAGCTTCAATTATAAGTAGACTACATCATCCTTCTTCATCAACGATTGGTGATCAAGATAAAGCTTGAATCTTTCAAGGAGGCTCTCCATCAAACCCTAAGGTAACTGGGTGGTGAGTGGAGAGTGAGTTTGGGCAAAGGCATGAGGTTTTCTAAGCCCTGTCTGACCTAGAGGTCGAACCTGAGGTATTAAGGCTATTGATCCAGTTAAAATCAGTGTGTATTTTTAAGGAAAATAATGAAATACTAATAAGAAGGATCCTCTGGGATTAGAAGTAGTTAGGTGAGGGGTGAACTAGTATAAAAAGCTCTTATCTCATAGTGAGATCCTGTAGGAAGAGAGAGAAAGTCATTATATGCATAGATAATCACATAGAGCTATGTTAACACATCTAACATCTAAGTAGAAAATTTGAGATTTATAAAATACTAAGTCACCTCCCCTCGTGGTATTTTGTCTAGCCTCTAGATCTTTCATATTATTCTATCATTTTTTTATTTTTTCCAAATAATTATTCTTCTTATCTAATACCTTTGAATGTGTGTCATTGATCTAAAGTTGTCCAAATACAATTTCACACTATTTCTTGCAACTTATCGAAGGAGTATCATATCAAATACCTAATTCATTCATGCTAGTCGAGAAGTGAATATTATACCATAAAATTTAAATTTTTTATTTGAGGCAAAAAAAATTTTGAATGAATTTTCTATCACATAAGATTTACCCAATCATCTTTCTCCATTGAGGGATGTACAACATTCTATTGACTTAATTCAATCACTAAGTTTACCAAATTTATCTCATTATAGGATGATTTCAAAGGAAAATCAAAATTTATAATAAAAAGTTAAAGAATTATAGCAAAAGAGACTAATTAGTGAAAGCATATGCCCCTACTTTGTTAATGAATTATTAGTTCTGAAAAGGATGGAAGTTAGCATATATGTATTGATAGCAAAGCCATTAATTTGGTGTCCAATACACAATTTCAATTCCAAGGTTGGATAATATGCTTAATATGCATAGCGACTTGAAATTGTTTTTTAGGGTAGACCTTAAAGATGGATATCATCATATTCAAGTTTGTTTAGGTGATGAATGGAAAATAACTTTTAAAGCTAAAACATTTCTCTATTAATGGTTGGTAATGCCATTTAGCTTATCTAATATACCATGTATGTTCAAGAAGATGGCAAATCATGTATTAAGACTATTTATTAGAAAAAAAATTTCTTCATAGTTTGATGATATTTTGATATTAACACAACTGAAGAAAATCATATTCATCATTTAAGATCTATGTTGTGTTTTACAACAAAAAGCTTCAATCAAAATATAAAGAAGTGTAAATTTATGACTTCAATTTTAGTTTTTCTAGTCTATATCATCAATATAGAAGGAATAAAAATTGATAAATAAAAAATTTAAACTATTTAATATTAGAAAAAATTTTAAAGAATATACTTACCTCTTGTAGTTTGGCCTCATTTTATAGAGGATTCATTGAAATTTCAGTTCTACTGTTGCTCTAATTACTAAATGTATGAAAAATATAAATTTTCTATGGACTAAGACAACAGGTCAAAGTTTTATCCTTATTAAGAATAAAGTTATACTTTGCTCTTATGTTAGCTCTTCTAAATTTTACCAAATTATTTGAAGTAGAATGGGATGCTTCAATTCTGGGAACAAGATATATGTTATCCCAATAAAGTCATTAAGTTACTTTTTATAGGGAAAAATTGGTTGAAGCAAGAAGGAAATAGAAAACTTATGAATTAGAGTTTTATGATGTGATTAGAGTATTATAGACTTGAGAGCATTATCTTATTCAATGATAGTTCATGATATATATTGATCGTGAAGTATTAAAGACTGTTAATAGCTAAATGGGTGTAAACATAATGCATGTAAGGTGGGTGTTATTTAAACAAAAATTTACTTTTTTATCAAGGATAAATGAGGCAAAATAAATTGAGTTGATCATACACTAAGTACAAAATCAACACTTCTAGTAACCATGCGTGCTGAAGTCACTGGTTTTAAATATCTAAAGGATTTATATGCTGAAAAGGAAGATTTTGCTCACATATAGAATGATTGTAGACATAATAAATCAAAAAAGTGATGTCACATTGAAGAAAATTTATTTTTCATAATAAAGGCACGAAATTTTTGTACAAATTATATAAAATGGTATTATTGGCCTCAATTGAAGAAATAAGTTGAAATTTTTGTATAGAGATCTCAAAATTTTTATGTTAATGATAGACACTGTTAGAAAACAACTTTATATACTTCACTATTAATTTTCGTAAACCCATTTGCTGATATTTCTATCAATTCCATCTTAGGATTACCATACACTCAAAAGAGATCGATTTTCAATTAAGGTTCATTTAATCATATGCAGGAAAATAAATGATGTTGTTCAAATTGAAGATTTATTTTTCAAATATAAAGTTTTTACTTCAGGTCCTAGAGTTTACTTCAAATTGAGATTTAAATTTTCTCTCATTTTTTATGTACTATTTGAAATAAATTTAATTCATACTTAAAACTCAACACTGATTGTCATTCATGAATTGATAGTCAAATAGAAGTAGTAAACAAGACACCTGAAAACTTGATGTGTTGTGTTTTAGGAGAAAAACCAAAATAGTGAAATTTGGTCCTACTCAAGTTGAACTTTCTTATAGCTCTATGGTAAATCACTGTACATATCAATCTCCATTGTTTTATCATTTACTATATTCCTCCAACATTCCCTCTTGATTTGGCATATTTATCAAAATTACCTATAGCAAGCACTACAGCAAACAACATGGTTGAAAATATTACAGCATTACATAAAAATTTCAAGAAACATATTTGAAAAAATTATGTGGATTATAAGAAGAAAGTTGATTAAAAGAGAAGAAAATATTTTTAAATTGGGGGATCTAATTATGGCATAGTTGAGGAAAGAAAGATGGACATTAAGAAATTACAACAACCTCACTCTGAAAAACATGGACCACTCAAAGTCCTTCAAAAAGTAAGTGATAATCCTCATATTCTTGACCTATCAAAAATGATGGGTATTTCTTCTACCTTCAATATTATGGGTTTGTATGACTATTATCCAGAAGTAATTGAAAACTCGAGGATAAACCTTTAAACTCATATTTTAATTCACATGATTTTCTCATATTATTATATTAAATATTAACACCTTCCACAAAAATATATATTATAATAATATTTTTCAATTTTTTATATGATTAAATTAATTAATTAATTATATTAAATATTATTATTCACATAAATGTTTAATGAAATTACATCTGAACATTTTAAAATATTACATTGAATCAAATATGATTACTTTCACATTTAAGCTCATATCATATTCTAAAATAGATATAATTAGATCCTTTAATTGATCTTATACTTATTTGTGACAATAAAACAATTATCCATTCAATGTTCTTAAAAAAACTATATATCACTTTAAGATATTAATTTCATATATTTATTTATCTCTCAATGAAGAATTTTATTTTGTGGTAAATTAGTGGAATGATACAATTTACCCTTTCCCCTTTTTGTGAAGATTATCCAAAACTCAGTGGGGAGCATAATTTAATGTGCTATTATTCATGTGATAATGTAAATAATTACATACTTTAAAGAGCTAGCTTCATATTTAGTAATGGGAATTTCTAAATGCCAAGAAAGATAAGCCTTGTGAAATCTAGCTTGAGACAAGTGTATTGGATAAGGACTAGGTTCAAAAAATAATTTGAAGACTAGGCGTATGACTGAACCATCTCAAATATAGCCATGTATTAACTTAGTCAAAGCACACAAAAGAGAAAAATAAGCTTATTTACATCTTGAAAAAAATTGATGGTCCCATCCCCCTCCTCCTCCTCTGATGTAGCCCAAGACACAAGTTGAAGTTTTAACTTCGAAGTTGGGCCCAATCATCCTAAATTTTGGCCATGAAGTGAAAAGTAGTAAAAAGGGAACCCACATATGTCACTAGTGGGCTAGAGGTCTGAAAAGTAATACTTACTTTCTACTTTATGTCCTTTCACTTCTAAAAGGCACTTTATGTCTCCTTCCTTCTAGAAAGGACTTTAATGTGGTTCAGTCTATACCCAAGATATGCTCAGGATATCAAACTGTTAGAGTTTGTACCTAAGATTTGCTCAGTATATCTACTTGTCAGAGCTTGCTTTATGTCACTTCAGAGTATTTTCAAAGGATCTGTTTAAGATTTCAATCTATCATAGTCTGCTTTAAGTCATTTCAGTGTTAGTCAGAGTCTGTCCTCAGGATTTGTCACCCCACCCCCTTTCTAGGCCTATATAAAGGCCCCTATTGTAACCTGAGGGACTTACCTTTTGAGTTGAATCAATTTTCTCCCCTGTGAGAACCTTTCCTTTGCTTGTGGATTCAGGCACCCCTTTATGGACTCAAGGGTTGGAGACTCCGAATCTGTGGATTCAGAGGTTGGTTTCTTCTCCAAGATTAAAGCTTTGTGGATTCAAGCCCAAATCTTGTTTATCTTCTGCGTCACTGCTGCGTCATCCTCCTCCTCCTCCTACTTCTTCTTCTGCTTCTTCAATGATGCCGAAGGTGGTGAGAATCGCCACAGCCCATGATGGCAGCGGGCAGCCGGCCGACCCTCTTCACACCCTCCTCGAAAACAATTCCCATGCCCATGAAGAAGTGTGACTCGATGTGGCAGTGGAAGGCCCACACGCCGGGGTTGTCAGCCACGAATCTGATCACCGTCCAGCCATAGGGGTGCACGGCC
Organism: Spirodela polyrhiza; assembly: GCA_024713555.1. Classification (NCBI taxonomy): domain Eukaryota; kingdom Viridiplantae; phylum Streptophyta; class Magnoliopsida; order Alismatales; family Araceae; genus Spirodela; species Spirodela polyrhiza. The sequence goes on along the minus strand of CM046544.1, from coordinate 4,115,681 downwards.
ACAGTGTTCTTCATGATGGGGTCCACTAGGTTGTACCTCAGGGGGTCATTGACCGGATCGAAGACCCCCCGCCCATAGCCGAGGACCCAGAAGTCATGGCCATGGAGGTGCCAAGGATGGGTCTCGCTGTTGTTGGGGACCATGGTGTTAGCGTTCTGGAGGATAATGTCCACTGTGGAGTTGAACTTCAGCCGATACACGGCGTCGCTGTAGGTGGCGTTGGGGTTCGCGGCCTGCTTGAAGATGTCGTAGTTGGCGCGGTCGTAGGTCTCTGGCGGCACCGACTGGCTGAAAGTGTGGTGCAGCTTGTGCTTGAGGGCGATCAGGTAAGGGGTGTGGGGGAGGGTGAAGGAGATGTTGTTAACTGCCCACCGGGTGTGGCCGTCGATCTTGTTCTGGGTATTCAGGAGGGTGATCAGACGGTCGGCGGTGGCCGGCGGCGGGTAGACGTATCCCCGGCGAGCCCTGATCTTTAGGCTCTGGTTGAGGCGGTACTCTGTGTCGTTCCAGAGGGGACCGGCAGGCGGCGTCGTCGGGGGGCGACGGCGGGGGTGATTGGGGTAGTAGTTGAAGATGGAGAGGCCGGTTAGGCCATTGGCATTCCTGCTGACGACGTTCAAGGCCGCCCAGTAGTTGCGGGAAGGGTCCTGGTCGGCGACTACAAGGACGGAATAGGTCTCGCCGGAGTAGATGTTGAGGTTCTTCACGACGAAGGGCTCGACGTAGTGGCCGTCGGTTTCTACGACGGTCATGTTGTGACCCTGCAGAAGAACCCCCAAGGTCAGCGCTTATTTTCCTGCGACTTAAGTGGATGTCGTCCTCGTCTTCTGGGACGGTTTATCTCTCTCCTCACCTCTATCTCAAAGTTGAAGGCCGAGAGTGAAGCGAGGCTGGATATCCTCAGGCGGTAGGTCTTCCCTGGCACCACCGTGAGCACAAAGGGAGAGCACTGCGGGTTGGTAGCGTTGCAGACAGCATTGCCGGCGCTTGAGCAGTTGAACCATCCTCTCCCATTGATCAGAAGCGACTGCAAGACAATTTCTAGGAGTTAAACAGGCCATCCGTCTCAAAAACTGATGAACAACGGAAGCTTTTAGAGAGATCAGGCACCTGAGGTTCCTTGACCCAGACGAAGGGGATGGAGGAGAGGCCGGCGGCCTGCTCGTGGGTGGTCTTGTGCCACCAGTCGTTGAGGACGATGTTCCGGTCGTAGTCGTACGTGAAGGGCTCCGAGACGCCATCGGGGAGGGAGACGTGGATGGACCCGTAGAGGCCGGCAGACCTCTGCATCCCGTAATGAGCGTGGTAGATGTAGGTCCCGGGCTGCCGCCATTTTCGACGAATGAATCACAGTGAGACGAGAGGTTGAAGACGACTGATCACTTTTCGTAAGGGTTTGGGCGCATATTTGCAAATTTATCATCACTTAATGGTTTTGGTCTCTGCGTGGAGAAGGGTTTAATCACTGATGAGCTCACTGATTAACAGTGTTTGCTGAAAGAATCAAAGTGAGTTGAGAATTTGATTCTTGATGGTCAACAAGGTCAAGTTTTCTGCAGTTAACAAAATGTTTGCATAGTTTTTTGGATATCAGGCGAAAGGTTATGAAAAATTTATGGAGTCTTGTGTTTTTCGAGGTTAGAAACGAGATGATTCATGCTGGTCAACGACCTACTTGACATAGGACTCGCGTGAAACCAGAGACTGACATGATCGATCACCATCGTAAGTAAAAAAGCATATTTTTCCAGCTTTATAAGCATTTTGTAACCAGTGTGCTCACTGATCAACAGTGTTTGCTGAAAGCATGGCAATGAGTCCAAAAGTTGGTTCTTGATTGTCAATGGTCAACATGTAAAGTGACGCGGATTTGACTATTTGGGACATCGACAATCCGTTGACAGCTATGGTCAACTCATCGAGGGAATCACTAAGAAATCAACGGTTGAGGGTGATCCATCCAACATCACGGTTATCGAAAAGGGGTCCACTTTTATAAAATTACACAAATTCGATATTCTATTCAATATTTTCGAATATTATTCAGCTGACCGCCGTTCATGTCCTATAGATTTTCTTGAAAGAAGTGATGGTCACGTGGAAACACGGCCGTTGAATGTTTTTTAAAAAGGAAAGTGATAATTATAGAGCTAGATTCGGACTGGAGGAAAATCGGGGCCAATGCCGACGACCCAGCGGCTAGTGGGGGGCGGGGGGCCTCGCGAGACGACAAAGCCACCGCCATGCCCAGGCCCACGGCCCGAGAGGTCAGTTTCTTAAAATGACGGCGTTCAAACGATACTTCAGGGAAGAGTGCAGAAGAAGTAGACGTCGAAGTAGAAGTCAACGATGAAAGGACGACTCCGTGAACAGGAGATTGGCGGCGAGAAGCGTGAGGGAGGGGCAGCCTCTTACCCTATCGACGACGAACTTGTAGACGAAGGTCTCGCCAGGGAGGATGGGGCACTGCGTTACGCCCTCCGTGCCGTCGCTCCACGGCGTCCCGATCTGGAAGAGTTGACGGCGAGGTCGCCGGAGAAGGAGACTGTCAGAAGACTGCAAGCTCGCCGGAGATGGGGTAGGAAGGGGGAGGGAGGATCTCGCAGTTTAACCTGGCGGATGCCGTGCCAGTGGATGGCTGTGTTCTCTGTGAGTAGGCCGTTCATGACTTCGACGATGACCGTGTCTCCCTGCTGAGCCATGATGATCGGGCCGGGAGTCCTCCCGTTGATGGCGATCACCAGCTTCTCCACGCAGTCGGGGGACTTGAGCTCGTAGGTTACCTCCCACCGGTAGCGCCGCACCTTTGCCGATGCCAGCGGAATGGACATGCAGAGGAGGAAACCCATTATAAATGGTGTAATCCAGCCTCCCAGAACAGGCGATCTGCACCTCTTCATCTTTCCCGCCTCCCCTCTCTCTCTCTGTCTCTCTGTATTTTCTGCAGAGGGATGGGCGGGAGGAGCTGATGGCGGACGAACGTCTTTTATCATGTCTCTGTCTGTCTGTCTCTCTCTCTTTCTCTCTCCTCTTACTAATGAAACCCTGGAAGATCACAGGAAGCTTCACGGAAAAGTGCTATACCTTCAGAAACGAGACTATCGAAATCTTCATTATCTTTTTCTGGTGAAGAAACTTAATTGCAACTAACCTTAATCTCAAGTATGTTTTATGATCAAAATATGCTTTTTAATTAATTTTATTGAAAAATGTTAAAAGTTTGTCAAAACGTTGTTGATATTGACCCATATTAAAATCTCCATCTTTAAGTAGAGGGCAACGCACATTCTGTCATTAACTAGCTTCACCATTTATCATGGTAAGGCGTGCTTTTCATTAGGTTAAGACTGAGATACCTAAATATCACGATTGCATAAATTGGTGGATTATTTATAACTACTAATTTTATGAAAAACGTTAAAACAGAAGATGGTTTAAACGCAACCCACTGTGTTGAGATTTCGACTTTATTAGCAATAATGCCAAGTGGGATTTGTCATGAACTATTTGAGGTAAGTTTTCAACATAAGAACAAGAGTAAAGTTAATGGCCTCGATTCTTGTTACCTGCCAAGTTTATGGTGGAGAAAGCCAAAATTTCTGAAAGAATGACAACAAAAATATAAAAAAAGCCGTAGTAATGGATTTAAGTCCCTTCTTGAGAATGATAAAGTCGAAAAAACCATGTGCAGCATTGATATCGCAAACCAATCCTCTTGAACGGGAGCCAACGACCCTGTCTAATATTTATCTTCACGCGGAAGAGACCATAAATGTTGGGAAGTCAACCGCACGTGATTTGCTTCCAAGACTAGATTGTCCAGGGAAGGAGCTTAGCTAGATTTACAGGGGCGAAGAGGAGAGAGAGAGAGAGAGAGAGAGAGAGAAAGGGAGAGAGAGTGGGAGAGGACGCGTATTGAAAATGACTTTATCACCAGTCAAAATTCGGAGCGGTCAAACTCAGAATATGGTTTCGAAGTCTGGTTTTGAGGCCTAAGTTTGGAAACACCGGGGAGGGTTGGGGGGAGACGAAAAGACATTAGATGCCACAGCATTAAATTCAGATAATATAAAATAGTTGACGACTTATCTCTGAATTAAACAATTTCCAGGGACCTCAACCAAATTATCGTTATTATAAATTTTATTTATTGTTATTCTTTTGTTGAATTTACGTTTCGTGATCTCATCTTGTTGCCTCTTTGATTATTTTATCATACGATGGTGAGCGAGGACTAAATAATAGCGAAGGTCTCTGATGAGAAGACAGGGAGACAGAGACAGGAGAGAGAGGGATGGACTGACGGGAGAGAGAGAGAGAGAGAGAGAGAGAGAGCAAACCCCATTACGCGGAAACTTCCCCGATATCGGGTCAACCACACTTTTCCAGGGAGAGAGAGAGAGAGAGAGAGCAAACCCCATTACGCGGAAACATCCCAGATATCGGGTCAACCACACTTTTCCAGGGAGAGAGGAGAGAGAGAGAGAGAGAGAGAGTTACCCTCTTTTTCCCTTGTACCTTCCTTCCCGATGCGTACAGACAAGTTTTCCTTCGTCGTCTTCACCTACCTAACCGCGTCTGGACGGGTCGTGATGGAGCGAGAAAGCCTACCGAAGATTGAGTATAATAACGTTACGAGGGCTAACGCGGCAAATCTTCTTGTTTTTAGCATGACATTTCTCATGTCCGTCTTCTTAAGATTGAATATTTTATTACCTTCGGATAAGAAAGAAGTCATTTATTTATATATAGCAATATTGAAAATTAATTTAGATCACCCTTTCGCTGACTTTGTAAAATGCACCGCCCATCCTAATTGGATTCTTAATGTCTTACAGGTTCCTTGGGTAAATGGATTCAGGAGTCTACAACTTTGGCTTTCGTTGAAGAAAAATGAAAATCTGGGTTGTTGAGGCATATCTTGTGTGTAGATACTATACTTTCAAATGAAAATTCTACGGTCATAAATGTCAAGCTTAATGCACGGATTTTGATGATTACACACCCCATTTTGTAATAATATTCATCAACATTTTGGATGGATTTTTTAATACAAGAAATGGATATCTTTTTTTCGAAATTATACCCAATAAATGGATGTAATAAGATACTAATTGATGTCTAAAAGCCATAACATGAAATTATATGAATATCAGTTTTACATATGCAAGAATTTAAGAGTAAACTCTACGTGTTAATGTTTACAAGTTCAATAGAAGTGGGAACCACATGGGTTTGTGGCTATATTGTGTTGATATGTGAAGCTACAATAATTGCTTTGTCAAAAACATTCAATAAAGAAGTCAAAGACTAGTCATTTCTATTCATTAAAAGGGGGAGATTTTTTCCAGTAGGAAAGTGCACTTATCAAGCGATAAAGTCACCACCTCAAATGTGCGGAGATCAAATGTTACACAATTTTGAAAATGCAAGATTCTGAAGCTCTCCAAAGTTTAGAGAGATTACAAGTTGTCTCGTCAACATTTAAGTGGGCCACTCAAGCTTGTTTCCTCATTCAATATGTTTTGCAAGTTTTTTTATTTTATTTTGTTTTATTATGCTTACTAATTCTTGAGATGTTGTACAAAACGTTGAAATAAGACTTTGAGAAAGTTAAGTTGCAACATGTGAGATGTCACTTGATCAAATAAAAATTGAGAGGGTTGTGGAATAAATTAGGAGATCAATTTTAAGCATTTATTTTTCTATCTAAGAAAAAAATTATTTTATGCCAATTTTATGCAATGATACAATTCACCCTCTTCCCCTTTTGTGAAGATTGTCTCAAGTTCACTGGTGAGCATCATTTAGTGCACTACTCTTTATGTGTCAGTATAAATCATTACACACTTAGTCTTATGAAGTATAGTTTGATCCAACGTGTCTTATATAAGGATCAAGTTAAAAATAACATGAAAAATAGGCATATGATTGGGGCCCATATCAACTCTAGGCATGTGCTAATCTAGTCAATACAAAAAAAACATAGAACTAAGCATCTTGATGGTCCAATTGTAATATTTCAAGGAAAAAATTAAATATTAGTGACAAAAATATGAAATTTTTGATTGAATAAAATTTCATAATTACAAAGGATATATTTAAAGGAGTCAAGTATGTTAGTGACAGAGGGCCATCATGAGGGAGACAAGGTTGGAGAAGAAAATTGGTTATCTTCATCATATACAATTACCTCATATATTACAATTGTTCTGCCACTTGGCCTACTTCACTCTCTTGAACACCCATGTTCTTAGGTTATAGTAAGGCTTCAGCTAACATTCATTGGATTTCATTTGCCCAATTAGTTATTTCGTACAAAAAGAAATATTTATGGCTCTAGGGAGCCAATCTAATTAACATCCAATTAATACCTTTTGGATTCAAGATTTTAAGAGGGTTGAGTAGTAAAAGTATTTGATAACAAGTGAAGAACAAAGTAATCTTCTTACAGGTTTAGCACAGTTTCTACTAATATGAATTATTTTGCCTAGGAATAATGAAGCAAGCTCTGAGAGGAAGACCTTGAATGTTTGCATATCAAATTATTTTCGAGTGTTTTTTGTGTCTAATTCACTTGTAAGCTCGTGTAAATTTCTTGGGTATGGTTTGTTAACACGTTTCCTCTCTTTGTCCTCTTCCTTTGACTTGGGCCAAAGTCTACTTTTTATAAGGTGGGTTCTAGTTCTATTTAATGGTCATCTACACAATGACTAGAAATCAAGTAATTTGGTGTCACATCATTGTCTTAATTAAAGATTCACAAAATATTTGTTAATATTATAAAATCCACAACTAATAAAATTATTTTAATATTATTACATTGTTTTGTTGCATGGTTTATTTCTTGAAAATATGTTTTTAATGAGTATATGCATGATTATATATGTTACAAAAAATTATGATTAATTTCAGTATTTTGAGATAAAAGAAACTATTTTACCCTTGAATATTTTTTCCTTAATTTGATGCATGATTTCATCTATTCTGATTGATGTTTAATTGATTAAAACATGATTATGTTGTTATGAGATTACCATAGTTTTGTCATCAAAACTATTAAAGCTCCCAAGTCAAAGGAACTAGATGGATAAGAAGTCAAGACAAGTCACTTGATAGGACCTTTAAAACCATGAAACATTAGATAGTTCTCACTCTTATTTTGATGAGATTTATTACATTAATAAATACATTATTATTTTATAACCATATTCTAATTGCTTAAAAAATTGAAAATCATAAAACTTTGATGATTTTCTCTTCATTTGAGCTCCATCCCTATGCAGGTCTTTCATTTGAATGGTCTAGAAAATGTTCATTAAAATAAATGAGGAAAGACTGCATTAGAGAACCCCAAAAATATCAATGTCAAACAATGGAGGTCCAATCATAATGTTTCTTAAACTTCCGTTTTCTCTTGATCAATTATTATTTCTAATTAAATTTCATCTCACTTGTACGACACTAGAATGCGTTGAAAAGCAAATAGATAAGGCTTAGAGATCATTATCTCTAAGCATGTTAAATGGTTAGAAAGACTAATCCCTCTCAATTTATTTATAGGTCAATCAAAACACAGTTTTGTATAATGCATTATTAGTTGATTTTTTGTGCTTTTAAAACTATGAATTATTAGCTAAATTACTTCAGACTTTATTTTCCACCCTTTACTCCTTAATTTCGTCGGGATTAACTTGGGCTACTGAATCTGTCGTGTAGCACTCTAGAAATATGATGTATTACACCCAGTTAAATATGAGAAAAGTGAAAAAAAATACTCTATGGGTTGAATTTTCGCCGAAGATATCTGGGTACGTTGATCCTCGGCAACGGTCGCATTGTGTTCTGGGACGCCGACGAGGGGAGCCATGACCGCCTTCCGCTTCGGTCACCTTCTGGGCTTCTGCTGCAGGGCCAGAGCCCCTCCTCTCCCCCGCGGCCTTCAACATCAGCGTGTTCTAGCCTCCCCCTCTCGTCTTGTGTCACTTATGCCCACTTGCTGGGCTTCCATCTCCCATCTTGCCGACGGAGCTACGGTTTTCCCTCGCGAATCATTGTTAACCCGGCGGATCTCAGGCATGATCTCTCTCTCTCTCTCTCTCTCTCTCTCTCTCTCTCTCTCTCGCACTCGCTCTCTCTCCTTTTTCTCGCTCGTCCTCTTCTCCTCCATATAAACACAGATATATATATATATATCAACTATTGCACGCGACACGGAGGAGACTTCATCAAAACTAACGAAATCTTCATGATCGTTTTCCGACAAAGACACTTAATTGCACCAAAGCTCAGTCTCAAGTAAGCTATATAATCAAAATATGATTTTTTTGAAATTCCGCCATAGAAAAATGCTCCGTTTGTCAGAACAATGAGGAAACTGACTCGTGTTAAAATCGCCTTCTTTAAATTCTGGGACAAGGGCACTCTATCATGAATTAGTTTCGCCATTTACCACCATAAGACGTGTTTTTTATAGGTTAAGAGTAAGATATCTAATTATCAAGAGACTAAAAATTGGTGGATTATTTTTTAAGCATTATATTCATGAGAAAAAATTAGAGAACAGAAAACGGTTTGAAGGGGACGCACTTTGTTTCCAGCATATTCACCAACATTTGATATATGGCCAACGGGGATGTGTCATTAACTGTTAGAGTTATGTTTTCAACCAAATATTAAGACTAAACTTCATAAATCAACTCGACTCTTGGTACTCGTCATGTTTCTGGGACGGAGATTGGGAGGGAGAGGGAACGGGAGAAGACGCGTATCGATCATGTCATTACGACCAATCGAAAACGGGACCGGTCAAAGTAGGGCCAAGAGGTTTCGGAGGCTTCATTTGTCGCTTAAGACTTGGGGCGGGGTTGGTTAATATAAAATAATTGTGCCCAATTACTAACTATTATATTTTTTATCATTCACGTCGCGTGGTCCCATCTCATAGCGTCTTGGGTTATTTAAATCTTGCGATGGTTGCGCAAGGTAGCAATAACGGCGAAGGTCTCTCTTGGGCAGGGAGAGAGAGGAGGGAGGGAGAGAGAAAGAGCAAGAGAGAGAAATCCTGATGAGGGCCGAACGAAATATGGAGGAGGTTTCCTCCTGTCGCTTAGCCATCCCATTACGTCGCTCGTCTATACTTGCAAGGAAACTTCCCATATCACGGGTCAATCATCCTTATGCTTCCACGTAGAACACCCATATCTACCCACCGACTTCTGATAGAGTCACCTATATAAATATATGTGTGTGTGTGTGAGAGAGAGAGAGAGAGATGGAGATATAGAGGGGAACCACCTCCGTCACTCCACCGAGGAACACCCCCTTTCCCATGTACCATCCTTCCCGATGCGTACAGACAGGTTTTGGGCTCTTGCATTCAATTAACCTAACCGCATTTTGAGGGGCCATGATGAAGCGAGAAAGACGACCGAATATTGGAGTTAGTAACATGTGAGGGCTAATAGTGGGCAAATCTAGTCATCACCATCTTGATAATTTTAAATGCACCTTATATAATCAGAAATATCAAACCTAATGAACTAATTTCGGTGAATACATACACCATTTCATGTAATAACATTCCTCGATAGTTTGGATGTGTTTGTATTAAAAGAAAGGATATCGTATTTACCACATATAGCCTAAAATATTTATGCAATGGGACAGTAATTGATGCCTCGAAGCTATAACGGGACATTGTATGAGTATAATTTATTTATGCAGAAATAAAGATTACGTGGAATGTAAGTGTAAACTCTGGATTTTACTACACAAAAGTAAAATAAAGTGGAAATTACATGGGTTGATGCCTACGGCTGAAGTTACAATGACTGCTTTGCCGAGAACATTCATTAAAGAAGTTAAAGGTTATTTTTCTATTCGTTAAATGTTGGATCTTTTCCATAAAAAAATTACGCATATCAAGCTATAAGCTCATCCACTCAAATGTGAGGAGATTAAGATTTACTCAATTTTGAAAATGCAAGATCTTAAAGCTCTCTAAAGTTTAGAGAGCTTTCAAGTTGTCTCAACAATGTTTGAGTGAGCAACTCAAGCTTGTCCCTTCATTCTATGAGATGCTTGGCAAGTTTTTTAGTTTATTTTTAATTGTAGGATAAGCTTTAATGTTTATTAATGCTTGTGATGTTGTAAAAAATGTTGAATTAGGTTTTGAGTAAGCTAAGTTTATAATATCCTACATCCTGCCCAGTGGAATAAAAATTGTGAGCGTTATAGAATAAACTAGGTCTAAAATTAAGTATTATAATATCATAATTTTATGAATTTATTTCCTTATATGAATGTTTTTATTTTATGCAATGATATGATTCATACTCTCCCCCATTTCTGAAGATTATCTCAACCTTTGATGATAAGAGAAACACATCGATTTATGTTAATTATTTAACCAATTTATTTTCAATATTTATGAATTTGAGTATAATTAAATTATTAATGAACTTGAATTTAATTCAATATTAATTATAAAATTATTCAAAATAAAAATTCAAGGAATATAGCTGAATCCCTAAATTTGGTGGATTTTATTGTTCAAAAATATAAGTTGTATATTTCTAGGAAACTAACAATATTGACAAAAACTACCAATGGGAAACTAACAATATTACTTATAAAGTAATTAAATAATTTGCATTAAAAAAATTTATGACTTCTTATTTTAAGATAAATTTTGAATTTTTTAATATATATTATTAGTTTTGTTTCTATTCTAATATACCCTTATCAAACTTAGTCAAATCAATTTGAATAGTTATACTAATGCTTAGTAATAGCATGCATTAATTTCTCATAGAGGATATCTAAATCCTTAAAAATCATATTTTATAACCATCTAATCGTTCACCTTCTTAATTAATGTTATGATTTAAGCATTGAGTGATGTTAGAAGATAGAAGAAGTTTTTGAATTTGATTTTTCATAAATTCAGCACTTATCAACTACAAAATGTTAGCAATAATCTTGTGATATAGAAATTGCCAAAATAATTCATCACTTATCCAAGATTACTGTTGAAATTTTCTATAGAGAAATTTATGTGAATTTGAACAATCTTTCAACTATTCAAATGACAAGGCATCAATGAGTTGACGAACTAAATTCAATTTACAGGATATCTTCATCTACTAGTTCAAAGAGGCAATGCCTTATACATTCAACTAGTTTCCCTACAAGAAGAAGATCATAAAAAATAAGCAATTACCATCATCTTCTTCATCTAGTTTTCAGTTTTACTTTGAGTTAACTCCTTCACCCAAAACAACCTATTATGAAATTCTTCCTAGTCTTTGTGGAAAAAACTAGTGATTAGTATTTTATCTAATTATTCAAGAAGAGAATTTTGGGAAAGATTATGTGAGAGTCGAACTCATAAATCATCAACTGTGAGTGTTGAATAATTGGTATAATAGCACCCAATGGCAAGACTATTTTTAGAGTGGATGTAGGTAAAGAGTTGAACCACTTGAAAATTCATAATATTTTATAATTATAATCCATAAATTTTTTGGATTATGATCAAAGAAATGAGATAAAAGATATCAGAAATAGTGAACCTTTCAAAGAATTAGGACTTGATCGATTCAACCATCCTCCCTCTTTCTTAACCTAAGTAAGGCCTCAAATCTAATGTATTATGGGCATTATTTAATGTACTATTATGTGATAATATAAATCATTATATTCTTGAAATAATTATCTTCCTTCTTTAACATTGGTAATTTCTATAGGGAAAAAAAGTTCATCTAATGAAATCTAGTTTTTGGGAAAATATATTGCATAAAATTGGGTTAAAAATAATTTTAAAATAGGCATTTAGTTGGACCATATCAATTCCACCAATATGTTAGTATAGTAAATACACAAAAAGTATAGAACTAAGTATATTTTCACCTCAACTTTAACATTTCAATAAAAAATTTCTTTAGTAGTGGTTTCAAAAATATGTCACTTTACTTAAACAAACGTTCATAATTACAAAATATATATCTCATATTTAAGCCTAGTAGACAAAATTTGTCAATTGACATTAATAATCAATTTAAATAATTAAATATTTAAATATTTTCTTAAATATTTATGTGAAGTAATAATTCACATGACTGATTTCTTATTTTATGAAATAAAAACATAAATATTTTCTAATTAAAATATGTTATATGTTTCTTCAAATAATCTATTGTACTATTTGTCTAGGATTCAACTATATTGGTCTTAGCGAGGGAACACCAGGAATCAAGAGGTTAGATAGGTGAATTGATACTCATCATTTTGATATAGTCACTTCATAGATTATAATGATTCTGCCCACTTGACCTACTCCAGTTCTTCTATGGATTATGTCCTTAAGTTCAATTAAATATTTTTTGAAAAACAATGAAAACAAAGGCTTCCACTAGAATTCACTAGATTTCACAAGTTTGACTCATTAGAATATTTCTTATAGACACCTCAGATATATTCATGACTCTATGGAGTTGATCTAATTAACATACAATTAATCTCCTTTAGATTAATGGTTTTATAAGTCTTAGTAGTAAAAGTATTTAATAAATTAAATAGGTAATGTTCCTACAAGTTTAGCATGTAGCTTCTACTAGTATGGTTTTATTTGCATAGAGATAAAAAAGCAATTTGTGAGAGGAAGAGTTTGAACGTTTAAGTGCCAATTGATTATTTTCTTTTTGCACTCAATTTAGTTGTAAGCTTGTGCAAACTTCTTAGACTCTCTCTCTCTCTCTCTCTCTCTCTCTCTCTCTCTACCTCTCCTCTTCTTTTAAAGTAAGCCAAAGTCTACTTTTTATAATTTGAGTTATAGCCCTATTCGAACATTATTTACAATGAGTGGAAATCAAGTAAATTGCATGTCACATCATTGCATGAATTCAAGCTTCACAAATATTTTTAATATTTCAAAATCATAAAACATCAAAATCTTCGAATTTTATTGTGTTTTTTTTGCATGATGCCTTTCTTTAAAATGTGTTTTCAAATGAGTACATATATGATCATATATGTCACAAAAAATATATGTCTAATTTGACTATTTTGAGATATAGAGTGGCTACTTTACCACTAAGTATTTTTTCCTTAATTTTATGCATGTTTTCATCCATTAATTTATCTTTTTAATTGAGGAAAATATTATTTTGTTATTAAAGGATTATCATTGTACCCTTCACTTTTTTTGTCATCAAAACTATTAAAGCTCCCAAGGCAAACAACCTAGTTGAATACAAGTCAAGCCAAATTACTATGTGAGACCCTTTATACCCATGAAAATTTGGATAGTTCTCACTCTTAGTTTGATGAGACATATTACGTTCAAAAATAAATCATTATCTAATATTTATATTCTGACATCTTAATAATTAGAAGCACCAACAAACTAGATGAATAGCTCTACATTAAAGCATTATCCCTATTTTTGTCGTTCTTCCATATGTTCCAAAAATATGTACATCAAATTAATGAGGAAAGGCCACATGAGTGATACCACACAAATCAATATCGAACAATTGATGTCTAACCATAATTTTTTCTCAGTTTCTTTTCTCTCGATCAATTACTATTTTTAATTAAATTTATCTCACTTGTATAGGACATGAGATAGTATGTGTTAAAAAATGATAGATAAACTTTATGAGTCTATAGTATCTAAGCTAATTAAATCTTCAGAAAGAAAGTACAAACCTTCTCAATTCATATAGAGGCCAATCAAATCATAACTCTATTTCATCATAACATAATGTATGGTTCTATCAGCCTAGTTTATTGGTTGAATTTATTTATTTTTAAAACTATATTAGCGAAATTACTTCAGATTTTATTTTCTGCCATTTACCCCTTAATTTAGTCGGGATTAACTTGGGCCACTGAATCTGTTTTGTGGCACTCTAGAAATATGACGCCATTATAGCGATTTAAATATGAGAAAAAAATGAAAAAAATACCATATAGGTCGAATTTTTGCCGAAGATAACTTGGTACGTTGGTCCTCGCCAACGGTCGCATTGTGTCCTGGGACGCTGAAGAGGGGAGCCATGGCCGCAGCCTTCCGCTTCGGTCACCTTCTGGGCTTCTGCTGCAGGGCCAGACCCGCTCCTCCTCCCCTCCCACGCGGCCTTCCACATCATCGTGTTCTCGCCTCCCCCTCTCGTCTTGTGTCGCGAATGCCCTGTTGCTGGGCCTCCATCTCCCACCTTGCGGACGGAGGTACGGGTTTCCCTCGCGAAATCATCCTCTGTCCATCCCGGAGAATCTCGGGCATGATAAGCCATTGATTTCTCTCTCTGTTTCTTTCAGCTGAGACTGTTCTTGCTGGTGACCGGTTAGTTCTTACCAAGGATGAACGCTCGGCATCTTTGGGGACCCGGAGTGGGGAGGGTGAGGAGGAGGGGGGCTACCTGGTGGACGGTTCCAGTACCATCGCCGCCATCGTGACATCGCTGGGCGGAGGTCCCGCTGCGGTGGGAATTGTACGGCTCTCCGGACCAGCGGCAGTGTCCATTGCCGGCCAGGTGTTTCGCCCGGCGAGGGTTAGGAAGTCCGACGACAATGGAATCGCCTGCTGGAGACCCACGAGTCACTTGGTGGAATACGGTGTGGCCTTGGACCATCAGGGGAATGTCATCGACGAGGTGAGTTCTTGTCCTGTGAATTGTGTAGGAGGCGTTTGCTTTTTACATCTGGTTTCCATTTCTTGGGTGCGTCCGGTCCAGATCTTTTTATTTAGCAACATAGTTTTCAAAATATGAGATCACAATTGTGCCGAAATCTTTTTATCAAGAACTTGTATTTATTGGCAGCCATCATCAGATAATGAATTAATATTTTGTTTTTCACTTAAATCCTGCATGTCTTGTTATTTTTTCAACAAATCATAACCATTGTTCTTCATTATGTAGCTTCGAATTTTTTTATTGGGTTCCAATTTGGCACATTTAAACATTTTTTTTTCTGTCTGAACCGGGTTTGCTGCATTGTTTTACTGTCAGTTCTATCCGACATACAATATATTGGCTATTTTTCATTGACCTCTACTTCCATTACTCTGAATGAGGCAGCAGTCTTGGAGTCCCACTTTTGTTTTAGTTCAAGCCGTTGATGTCAATATCTGTCCTTGAAGAGATTCTGCAGTGGCTATTGCATGATATGTTTGGGTATCTAGATATAGAAGAGGTCTGGAGCAATCTAAGGCAGCTATGGGTTTTGACGTTGGTACATTCTGGGCTCTGGATCACTCATTTTAGGATTCATGTCCTAGAATGGGAGTGGGTGTCAAGACTTTGACCCTCAATTCGTTACTATTTCTTATCTTACTCTATAGTTCCGTCTCTCTTTTTTATTTTATATTAATGTTATTTATTTATTGACGGCAGGGGGGGCGATGGAAGCCTTATGGGGATGAAGATATAGAGTATTATAAATTAGTTCATTTGCAGTTAATGCTATGGGGTGCCGACTGCCTTGAAATGAAGTATTCGGTGGATAAGGTTCTATTAGGATATCATAAATGAAAGAGAAAAATACAAAAAAATATATGGGAGAAAACAATAGAAAATAAATCACCAATGTTTACTAATTCACAATCATTCTTACTTCCCCTGTTGATCTATCTCAAATCACTGCATAAAACATAAAGCATAGATATTTTCAATGTCTCAATTTTTACAGTTAAAGTCATCATGTTTCACCAAGATACACATATATTTTGTCTCTGTTCGACTTAGATTGCCAATGTTGTAAGTTCATCAGAGAGTTTGGAAAACTGTTTGTATTATTTTCAATTATTAAAGCTTCTATATGACGTAATTGGTCTGAAGGAAAGACGCTTTGACCACATTAACTGATAATCTTTAAAAGAACTACCGCATTAACCTGTTTTATTCACATCATTTTATGGACCCAAGTAAATGTCAAAATAGAATATAATTTGCATTATGACGACCATCTATCAAGGCCTTTTACAGATCAGTCTTCTGAAAAAAATTCTGAACTTATAGCATTTTTTCTGAAAAAATTCTGAACAAATGATCAAAACCCAATGTATTAAATGTTGACAATTATACTGCTGCGTGCTTCAACATTCTATTGATGACATGCTCCTTAAATGTCATGAAAATGATGTAAATGTTTTGAAAAGCATTCCTGTGCGGGGATCTTGGTTTAAAATCTGTCTGGAAGGAGGTAGATTGGCACCTAATGGTCAAAGGATTTCTATGTATATCACATCTACAGCATTACTGTTTTGCATGTTTATTTCTATTCTTTGTAGTAGTGAGATTTTTTGATTTTATAGAATGAAAATGACTCAATCGCATGACCTGTTTTGAAACTCCATTTCTTTTACTATTTGACTTCAGTAGATTGGCACCTCCTTATTGCTTAGTTCCACCTTACTTTCTGTTTGTTTATCTCCGCAATTAAATGGAAATGACTTTGTTTGAACAGAGTGAAAATAAATGCTTTCGGTTTATCTTATTTTCTTTCAATACTTGACTGGAAACACTTCCGTTTAAGCATTAGGTCTCTAAAGAATGTAGGATAGTCTAGAGGATGATTACTAAAATTGGTGAACAGTATTTTGTTATCCAATTTATTTACTTGAGAGTGTCTGAGGGAGGGAAGTTGCCTTGGCGTTCATGGCTGGCTATTTTGATAAATTTTTATGAAGGTTTTGATCAAGCTTTATGTATCATTATCAGGGGCTTTTGACAATAGAAATGAATTGTCTTTTTTACTATTAGGATCTAGATTATTCTATGTTTCCTTTCTGACTCCTCTCTGTTACACGTGCGCAGGTTTTAGCGATTCCTATGTTGGCACCGAGGTCTTACACTAGGGAAGATGTTGTGGAGCTTCAATGTCATGGAAATGATATATGCTTGCACCGTGTGTTAAGAGCTTGCTTGGAGGCTGGTGCTAGATTAGCTGAACCAGGTTATCTACTTTAATCAGATTTTCCTTACCTTGTTTAAATAGACTTTTCACGGAATTAGACACAGCAGAGAATAGATGTACTGCATGTGATTCTTGTTTTATCCCCTTTCGGATATTCAGGTTCCACTTGGATCTAATGTTATCCTCTCCGGTAAGACAACATCACGATCGCACCTTCTACTGAAATAGTGATGCACATACTCAAGAAAATGTTAGCTGCATTGAGTGGTAGAATCATGTGGTGCTAATGTAGTTTGATCATGAATGCATATCCAAATTGGTCATTCTAAGGCTCATTTGGCTTGAATCATGATCTTTATCTTAAAAAATAAAAAAAATTATGGTGCTTGTCTAATATTTGACAAGGATCTGGCATCCAACTTGGTAGATGGTAATAAAAATTTGTTTAAAGAATAAAATCAATCCATATCATTATGATTTGCTAATGATATGTGGATACTTTCCATTATTTGCCTGCGCCTAGTACATGGGAATTGATCTGGTTGTTAGAAATATTAATAGGACTTCTGCACCAACAATCTCTGTAGCTCATTTATATGGCTACAAATCAAACATTCAGATTTTTCAATCTCCCAATGGAAAGGGTAGGTGTCTATGCTCCCTGAGTGACTTTTTTCCTATTGTGGAAAACTCTCGGAATCTTGGACCCTTAATGTTTAGGATATGTACAGTTTCCATTCTCTATCATTGCGCATAATCTAATCTTATTCAGATTTATTTTAATTTTTTTTCATTTCTTAGAGTTTGAACCCCGCCCCAGCCGTCATCAGGCCCAAGCAATTCTCACAATCCCCAAGTTTTTGTTCCAATCATGCTTCATTTGCCTCCCTCTGCTCAACTACAATTCTGGTAGTGCTCCTTGTTTGAAGTCAACTTGAATCCATGGTCAGCCATCAAGGAAAGTTCATGGCATCCACTGTCAAACCATTCCTGCACATATCCCTAAACAAGGTACATGTAGTTTTGCAGGTACTTGTTCATGTCTACGGTTCATGTTTGTGCTGTGGAAAGGATTGCTTCATTTTTCGTGTATTTTTACTACTTTTCTACCAAAACCTGTGTTAAAGCGCCGTGTATGTAATTCAGATTGCATTAAAATGTTCGCCCTTCAATAGGAGCCCAGTTCATACGTCTGGGATATTGGCTGCTTTTAATGAAGGTCTAAATGTGTGTATAAATTTATCAGCATATTGAACTTTTATTGCATATGGTTCTTATTTATCAGCATATGATTTTCATGAATCAGGTGAGTTCACTCTACGGGCATTTCTAAATGGACGCTTGGACCTTTCACAAGCGGAAAATGTTGGAAAACTTGTATCATCCAAGTCTATAGCTGCAGCGGACTCTGCATTGGCTGGGATCCAGGCACGCCCCTTGTTTCATCAATATCTCTCAACCTTGTGGTTTTCCTCTGCGTAAATGAAGGCTAATCGATATCTTCTTCCTTGGAATAGTTTTTTGCTGCTTGATCTGTTGGTCAATGACGGTTCATGTCGTCTTATAATGTCTGATAATTTTTCATTGCATTTTTCTTCTCTCAATATAGGGTGGGTTTTCTTCTGTGGTCCAATCATTGCGAAGGCAATGCATTGAGTTGCTCGTGGATATTGAAGCCCGCTTGGATTTCTATGATGAAATGCCTGCATTGGATACAAGCCACGTTATCCGCACCATAGATGGAATGTGGAAAGATGTGCAGCAGGCATTGGATACTGCAAATTATGGCAGACTTCTTCAGTCTGGACTTCAGGTATTAATTACTCTGATGGGGATTTAGTTGCTTCTAATATAGAAATTTTTTGCATAAAATGGTCAGAAATTGATTATCTTTACTTTTGTCATGCATGTCACATGATAAACTGTCTCTCAGGGGTAGTATGTGGTTTAATTTTTTCTGTCCCAAGTAGGTAGGCTATATTTTGAAGAGGAAATAAATATTTGGAGACAAAACTGAGTTTTGGTATGAACCCAGATTTTTTTCTTTTTTTTAATGATGGTCTTTATTCTTCATCCCCTACCCATCTGCAGTGTGCTTTAGATCATCCATTGTGCATCTGATGCAGTAGGAATACCATCTATCTTATCTCAACAACAGTTATCTTCATTTGCCCTTGATAAAAGGACTCATCCTCTTTCATTGAGCATCCTTCAAGTTGCCATATGTGGTGTAAGTACCTAATATAATATATATTGGATCATTCATGCCATTTTTAGGATGGTTTGAATTGTCTGGGCACAATGTGAATGATCAGGACCAAATCACCCAAGAATCAGGTTATTTTACCTTTCAACCGTGGTGTGCAAATATTGTATGGATAATGTGTATACATGGAAAGAGATAAGAGCATGTGTTTCCCTTGAAACTAGGTTGTAAAACAGATCAGTTACAATTTGAGTAGGAGAATGTAGGTACTATGATTGTGGTCAGCAATATATGATCTAGTAAGAAGCAAGGGTTCCCTATCCCCTCTTAAAATTTATTAAAAATTATAAGAAATATAATCATCCAGAAATTTGCTGATTGGACAGAGAAGGAAGAGAGATTATGGATGAAGAAAAAGATGAATGATATGGTGCAAATGCAACTGGATCCCAATAATCAGCTACTGCCACCGCCTTTTGCCGCCATTCCCCACTTTTAAAACTTAATATCAGTTATATCATTTATTTAATATGTATTTAGATGTATGAGAAAGAACCTATGGCTGTAATCTTCCAGATCTGTGAACCAAAAATATTTGGCCATTCCTATCGTGATCCATGGGTCTGTGGCCCATAACATTTTTCAGATATCCGAACTGATCTGCTAGGCTGTGTCACTGCCCAAGGTGATTTCTTCCTCTGCTATCCTTCAATCATAATTATATTCATAATCAACTTTTTCATGCTGCTCCTGTGTTGTTCTCTCCTCATGACAACAGCAGAACCCCGTTCATTTGTGTTCTGAACCAATTTTGACGCGATATTTATTTCGAATTTCTCAGGTAACGATAATTGGCCGACCCAACGTTGGAAAGTCAAGTCTCCTCAATGCATGGAGCAAAGTAGGTTTTCTAAGCACAATATATTCCTATTTATAGCGTATTCTCTCTTATTTAGCTGCTGTGTTCATCGCCTTGAGCTCAACAAATTATCATTGGGCGTCTTATCATGGCACAATTATAGTGGCTTCTCCTTGATGGGGGGGGCATTACATCTTCTGTAATGGTTTTTTTTTAAATACTTTTTTAGCGTTTTTTTGTAAAAAATGCAATTTACACACTAGGTATGATTGAAAAAAAATTGAAACCTCTGAAATAGATATTTTTAATGGATATGAAGATGCATGGGCAGTCTCAATTCATCGCTTTGAGCTCAATGAAGCTTAGTTTTCTTTATCATCATCACTGGGCATCCTATCATGGCACTATTATTGTGGCTTCTCCTTGACGGGGAGCCATTACATACTCTGAAATCGGTTTTCTTGAAATACTTATTTAGTATTTTTTTAAAAATTGAATTTACACTAGGTATTATTTGAAAAAAAACTGAGACCCCTAAACTAGATCTTTGTGATGGATATGAAGGGGCATGGACAATCCCAATTTGTTGGACTTGAAATCCTGGATAATTCTTTCCGGTTCATGTCTGATTAAGAGTGAATTATCATTCATGCCCTCCCCTCCCTCATTGAGGGCATTCTTTCGAACTAGTATGCAGAGTGATAGAGCAATAGTTACTGAAATCGCTGGCACCACACGGGACGTTGTCGAAGCCAATGTCTCTGTCCGTGGGATCCCTGTCACCCTCTTGGACACCGCCGGCATCAGAGAAACAGATGATGTGGTGGAAAGGATCGGTAAGTTGATGTTTATGGATTATGATAAATATTGGACAGGGGTTAATTTATTTTATTTTATTTTATTTTTATGGTAATAATTGGTTTTGAGAAATTCTTTCCTTGGGCAGGGGTTCAGAGATCTGAGGCTGCTGCTGCAGGTGCCGATGTGATCATCATGACAATTAGTGCAGTAGAAGGCTGGACCTCCGACGATGAGAAACTCGTTCAGCACATTCAGGTCTGCCCCCAAAACCACCGCCTTTTTTTCATATTCTTTCGCCCAAAAAAGGATGAAATCACTAAAACCGCTGTAGATATTCCTGAGAACATGTTGGAACGCAGAACTCAGCGTACCCATGTTGTTATTTTCTATAAAAACAGCCATAAATGCTGCTTGCATGATCTTATTTGGGCTATATGCATGCTTTCTGTTTGGGCAGAGATCGACGGATTCCGGCGCGCCCATGATTCTCGTCACGAACAAGATTGATTGCCTGGTCTCAGCTCCCATCTCTGCCAAACCCCCCCAGCCCGAAGGGAACTACTTCAAGAAGCATGTCCTGACCTGCGCCGTGACTGGGCAAGGTGTGGAGGAATTGGAGGAGGCGATACTGGAGGTCATCGGCGTTGAACCGATCCCCTCAGGCGGTCGGAAATGGGCGGCAAATCAGGTGGGTGGCCAAATGTTTCTATTTTTGGAAACTGGATGCGCCGCAATTGATCCCTTGCATGGTTTTAATATCATTGGTGGGTAGATTCTTCATGCATAGATCAATTTTCTCTGATTATTATTATTATTACTGATGCTGTTTCTATTATTATGATTATTATTATTATCATTTTCAGAGGCAGTGTGAGCAGCTGGTTAGAACGAGGGATGCCCTGACGAGGCTGAGGCAGTCCATAGAGGAGGAGCTTCCCCTGGACTTTTGGACTGTGGACCTGAGGGAGGCGGCCCTGGCGCTCGGGCAGATCAGCGGCTCTGACATCTCCGAAGAGGTGCTGTCTAATATCTTCAGCAAGTTCTGCATCGGCAAATGATGCGTCCCCATCAATCTATGGTCTTAGATTGATGACATCAATCATCATCTTGTATAATTGCATCATCTTAGATCGATCAAATTTATCCTCATCTCGTTTAATTCAGTTTGCCTCTCTCTCTCTCTCTCTCTCTCTCTCTCTCTCTCTCTCTCTCTCTCTCTCATTCATTGTGTGTTTGATGAATCAGGAGGATGTTCTGATTCTTAAATAAATGATTTCAACAGCTCAACCCTTTGTATTAAATTAAAACTGGACACATCAGAACATATCACATAAATTATCTCAATTCATAGGATATATATTATCATTACGAAAATTGCATAGCTTTAGATAATTTTCCTTTTTACATTCTAATTACGGAGAGAGAGAGAGAGAGAGAGAGAGAGAGAGAGAGAGAGAGAGGAAATGTAGAACTAAAGATAGGCATTAAAATGTCAACTTTTGTATTCCTTTTTAGCTTGGATATCCCCATAAGCTAACTTAGATTATAGCACTTTAAAAAAAAAAAATGGTATTTATTTAAAATTTTATGTTGATTAATTCAAATAATTTAAAATTTTCGTATTATTAGCATAATAACATCTGCTTTACAATTAATTTATGAACCCTTAAACACATAACGGCAATGTAAGTGCATGGTTACAGCCAGACAAAATTATTATTTAACTCCTAATTTATGGGTTAAAGATGAGAGAAAGGATATTATCGAGATTATTTTATTAAGTTTTATTTTTTAATTTTTTATATTAATCAGTGTGGTGGGCTAATCATTTTTCGATAGTGATATAGAAAACATATACTAGGAAGGTGAGAAAGAGGGGGTTGATGGTCAGGTGGGTGAAGAAATACCGAAAATACCCCTAGGGCTTTGGGGCTTTTATTGTCTCCCCTCTTGCTCCGCCGTTCGTTCGTCTCCTTCCTCGGGCTCCTCCCTCATCCACTCTCGCTGTGACTGAGCTCGGCTGCTGCCGCTGCGCCGGGGGGAAACTACCGGCCGTCTTCCGGCGCGACAAGGTCTCTAGCCTTTTCTTTCCGTTCCTCGCTTTGACGGTGGTCGCCGGAAACCTAGTTGTTCGGGAGAACTTCAGGTGACGGGACCATTGTTTTCTCTTTCTTCGTGGCTCCTCTCCGACACTCCTTCGGTGCCCGAAGGAAAGGTCGGGTTTCAACAGCAGCAAGGTTTTCTTTTAAGCATGTGGGGGGCTGGCGATGCCGTAGTACTATTTAACTCTATGCCGAAGAGTGCGAACGCGAGGCGTCAATGGGGGCTCGCTATTCCTTGCTCGTCGACCACATTCTGATTCGTGAAGGAATTTTCCCTTCTTTTTTATTCCGAACACTGGAAATATTCCTGATTCCTGGTAGGATTATTCGAAATAGTTTCTTCCAGAGGCATATAGAAGAAGAAATTCCGGAAATGAAAGCTCTTGAAAACGTCCAAATGATTTAAGGGCATTTTGAGAATGTTTCCTCTCAGTATATGTTTCTACTATTTCACATCAAATAGATTTCAGTGAGCACACATCTGTACAGTAGGGTTTTTCCCAATGATGGAGAGTGAATGGTCGGTATTAAAAGTCCATATTGATCTTGAATCTATTTCTGTCTGCGTTGAGTGATGAACTGTTTCATCATGACAGGTTAGTTATTAATCTGGATAGTTCATTGCACGAGTTTACAGATGGATTAGTGACTAAAAGGTTTATTTAAACATTTTTACCCTCAGGGCCTCTTTTGTATTTGCACGCCTAAGAATTTAGGTACTAGCTGTACTAGAATAGAAACTGCCAGCTTTGTTTAAAGACACGGATTCTGTTTACGTAAAATCTGAGAATTTTGAGCAAAATCTGGGATCTAATGCCAGTTGTTTTTGTCCCCAATATTTTGGGGGTACCTGAGAAGCTCTCAGGTTCGTTTTTGTGAGCACTCTTATATTACTTCGGTCAGAGGTTGAGTTTTTACAATGATATTATAATTTATCTGTCTCTTCCTAAGGATGTTCTTGTTCTTTGTGGATAATATCAAGATTTTACGTAGATAATATGTATTTTATCTCATAGTTCCGAGGATCATTGTTTATCATGTCGTAAATGTTCTTCATGTTTATGCTTGTTCAAAATTTTTAGTGAAAGTTCCGTCTATTTCCACCTGAACTTGGGGATTCTTTCAATATTGGTTCTTCAGGGGATATATCAGAAGAAAATACAAAGACCATGCATTCAGTACTTTATTAGTAGTGAATTTTTTTTATGGTAGGTTAAATTCTATCTCCTTAAAGATTTGGTTGCATACTTGATGTGGAGGAATTTCAGCATAATATGGAACCCAAAAAAAAAAAAACTTTGCCGTGAAGTTTCTGTTGATTTAGGTTTTCTGCTTATCTCTTCATAATTTTCTTTTTCTTTCTTTTGTTCGTAGATGAATCGGGATAAGCTTATGAAGATGGCCGGCTCTGTTCGCACTGGTGGGAAGGGGAGCGTGCGCAGGTATTTTTTACTCCTTCATTTGTTGCCTTTTTGATTAAGTTGATCACCGGTCTCTTCTTTCTGAGGGAATGTATTACTCAAGAAACTGAAATTTGGAAATTTCTATAACACATCCAGTGTTGTGAAGAGACTAGATCCTTGAAACTGCCTCTTAGATTTCTGTGTAAATATGCCAAATACGAAGTACCCTCAACTATAGTTCTCTTTTGGATAGATATGATGGAGAATTTCTGTGATGATCAACCAAGGTCATATATGATTTCTTAACGTGGATTGCCATTATTTTTTTCCCATTTTTCTGATTTTCTAAAATTTCTAATAACTGATAGGTATGATACATTGGAAAAATGTGTTTTAGGAACTGAAATTCATGCCTATCGGTGGTCCACCATGAGCCTCAATTATTTTCTGTTTTGTTGATAATCGATTATTTTAAGAATTTTGGTGATCCAGATGGCTAACTAAGGTATTTTCGTGGGTTCCTTGTGAATTTCGCCAGGAAGAAGAAGGCTGTTCACAAAACAACGACAACGGATGACAAGAGGCTTCAAAGCACGTTGAAAAGAATAGGCGTTAACACGATCCCATCGATAGAAGAAGTAAACATTTTCAAGGATGATATCGTGATCCAGTTCCTAAACCCTAAAGGTGAATGATTCCTCCGATCAGATATCAATATAACAGCTCCCTGTGTGGAAATCTTAGTCTTTCTCTACGCTTTCACCTGATGAATTCCTTGTTTATTTGTTATCCAGTGCAAGCCTCCATTGCCGCCAACACATGGGTAGTCAGCGGTTCTCCTCAGACCAAAAGTATTTTCCTTGTACCTCTTCTTTTTATTAGTCCAGATTTCATCACTGATTTCATTACATTCATTAATAACTGCCAAATTTACAAGGCCAATCAACGATGGGC
The DNA here is from genome assembly GCA_024713555.1 of Spirodela polyrhiza. Classification (NCBI taxonomy): domain Eukaryota; kingdom Viridiplantae; phylum Streptophyta; class Magnoliopsida; order Alismatales; family Araceae; genus Spirodela; species Spirodela polyrhiza. The sequence goes on along the minus strand of CM046544.1, from coordinate 4,090,433 downwards.
TTAGTGATATATCTATCCTTTTGAAATCTGTTGTGGTGGTTGACTACTATGTCTAGGATCAATATCAAAAATCGTCATCATCCTTGCCAGATTCTTTTGACAGTTTTCCTTTTCCAAGTTAATGATGGGGTACATTTTAAATCTTTATCTTTTCGGAATCTGTTATGGTAACTGGGTCTTATTAATTGACTTATGATGTAATGAAATGTCAACGATTGGCCGTCCTATACCCATATAATCAAGCCAGAGGGCCTTTTTTTTTTCCCAATCAGTGATGGGCGGAATTCTTGCACTATCCTTTCTGGTTAATTTTGGTTGTTCAGCCTGGGTGGTTGACTTCTGATACATCGAATCCGTGCCAAATGATCGCATAGTTTGATCCACTTATATTGTACATCTTTTTTTTGTCCCAGAGCTTCAGGACATGCTTCCTGGCATCATCAACCAGCTGGGTAAGCTCTCCTGGTTCCTGTTCCCTTCATTTGAAATCATCCGTTTCATCCCCTTTTGCTCTCAGATATGAATCTCTCCCCCAATTTTCTGCGTTCTCAGGCCCTGATAACCTTGAAAACCTGAGGAAACTGGCGGAGCACTTCCAGAAGAAGGCTTCCGGCGCCACCGCCGCTTCCGCCCAGGAGGACGACGACGACGTGCCAGATCTTGTGCCCGGAGAGACGTTCGAAGCCGCCGCCGAAGCTGCTGACAAAGCTGCTGACAAAGCTGCTGTAGAAGCCCCTCCTGCGGATGAAGCCAAGGTCTCTTCCTAGATGGAAGCGGAAGTCAACTGGGCCTACCCAAAAAAAAATAAATCTCCTCCCCTTCGTCTCCTTCTTCGATGATTTGAATGATTTCAACTTCTGGAGACTATTCTTGTTTCGTAGAACGCCTCTATTTTTGTTGTCTTCTTCTGGGTTTTCTTCCTCTTCTCCCAGGTCATCATGTAGGTGAGTTTCTGTGAACTGCGGGAAGGCACGGGGTCAACGCCCCGCCCCTCCTGCCCCCCCCCGGTGATGTGAAGTCTCTCTGTATTTCCTATTTGTTTCTGTATGGAACAAACGTTTTTGATTCTCAGTTACCCAGTATTAGTAGTGGGCAGCTCACTGTTATGAGAAGTCAACGCGCACATCTGCAAGGAAACATGACCTTGGCGAGATCTGTCAAAGCTTGATCTTGCCGTCAGATCGGGAGCCCCAGACAGAACCACTTAGAATTATTGTCTACCCTTTTCGGCAAATCCTCGATTTAGACTGCCCAGCAATCAAAGGACTGAACTTGATAGAGATCTCTGAGGGGAATCTTCGACTAAAAATCCGTTCTTTTCATGCAAGGCTCGTCGAATCCTTCCAATCATGGCAACCATTAGACGACAGAAGTTGGCGGGAAGAAGCCCCGCGGAATCCTACTGACATCCTCCTCTCCGACTGTTTGCCATCGAGAGAGAGCATTATTAGTCAACGATCGGGCGATGGTTCCCGCTCCGCCGCCGCCGCCGCTGCCGAGGAGGAGGAGGACGACGACGCCGGCGTTGGATCAACCGAGTGCCCGTCTGAGCTCCTCCACCAGCTGGGCTTTCGCAGAAGGCTCCACCTGTTTCAGGTTGCAGAAGTAGGAATTCTTCGTCAGCGAATGCAGAGCCGGCTGAAATGGCCGGAGGAGATGTAGAGTGAGTTCTCTCACCTCGGCGAGGAGGGCGGCGAGGCCCCCTGGCAGAGCTTTAAGATCCGCCGCCGACTTGCAGAGCCCCGACAGCCCGTGCAGCGCCTTCTGAACCCGCAGCTCTGCCAGCTGCTCCTCGTAGTTCGCCGGAGCCTCCTTCCAGGCGAAGAAGGCCTCGTCGTCCTCCCACAGCGCCTCCGCCATCTCCCCACCGGACTTGGAGGCCAAGAACCACCGCTTGATCATCGCCTTGGCGGCGCCCTGCGAGAGCTGGTCGCCGGCGGCGCCGAGGACTGTCCTCACCAGCGAGGCCTCCGCCACCCTCCTACGCAGCCTCCTGTAGAAGAAAGACCGGCAGCTCCGCCACTCCACCACCCGCCGGATGATCCCCTTCGCGGCCATCCTGTAGGAGGTGTCATGGAGCTCCGCGAACTTGGTGGCGACCTGCGTGTACAGCGGCAGCAGCTGCTTCTCCCGAGCTCTCACCCGCTGCCGGAGTGCCTCCACCTCCACGGAGGCGCCCCTCGCCTCCGCCCGCCGGAGCTCCGCCTTCACGCCGGCGAGCTCCCCGTCGAGCCGGCCCATGCAGTCGAGCAGCTCCCTGGCCCTGAACTTGATCTCGATCATCCCCTCCGGCTCCAGCACGTTCCCCTTCGCCGTCTTCTCCGCGTACATCTCGATCTGCTCCGGGTTGATCTTGCTGTCCACCACCACCCACGCGCCGCCGCGCAGCTCCCCGGCCATGGGGATGTACACGAACACCGGCTGGTTGTACGTCCTCAGGTTCTCGACGATGGTGGAACCCGCCTGCAAGATGCCCTCGAACAGGTCCCTCTGCCCGCCGGAGAAGCCCCTCCAGTTGGCGAGGATGAACAGGGGAAGCTGCTCCCTGTTGAAGTCCAAGATCGCCTGCGCCGTCTTCGTGGCGGAGTCCGGAAACCAGACCTGCCCAGCTTGCGGCACCACCCGCTCATGGGAATCCAACTGGCCGGGGTCCGCCGGAATCACCTGCATCACCGTCTGGGTCTCCACGGCGACGATGCCCACCGGAATTCCTCCGAGCTTCGCCCTTCCGGTGACGACCGTCTTCGCCCACCCTTCCAGGGTTTCGACGAAGGTGCCTCTGTCGAAGATGCCCCCCAGCCATTCACCGGCGGCGCCGCCGTCGAGGCCGGCGATGGCCGCGCGGGGGTCGCAGGAGGTCTCCGGGAGGTACTCCACCGCCCTCTCCGGCGGGTCGACGAGGGAAGGAGACACCGGAAGCGGCCCGTCGACGTGAGGGGGCACGAAGCTCAGCCACCGGAGAATGGCGGAGACGCCCTCCAGGTCGTCGGAGACGGTGAGATGGACGACGCCGTTGGTGGCCATGACCTTGGGGCCTCCGAGCTGCATGTGGGAGCTGTAGACCTCCCTCCCCAAGAGCTTGTTCAGAGCAGAGAACCCGGTGAGGATGATCGGCTGGTCCAGCCGCTGTATGCACCTCATCCCCAGCCGTGCTAGGTACGCGCCGATGCCCACCGTCCTGCCGGTGACGTACGTGAGCGTGAAGGTCTCCCTGTAAGCCCTCGAATAAGCGCCGGCGATGGCGCCGCTGCCGGAGAGGTTCTCCACGCCGAGATCGTCCTCCTTGCCGACGATGGTGTCGACGACCCACCGGGTCTCGCCGCTCTGCAACTTGAGCTCGCGGGCGATGACGGAGGAGCCCACGCGGGCGTAGTCCTCGCTGGAGAGGTAGATGTACTGGAAGCCCTTCTCCGGCGTCGCCTCCTCCGACCAGCCCACGCGGAAGCAGGACTTCACCTCCTCGGCCGCGCCGATCCTGGCGCCGGAGTTGGCGGCGAGGTAGATCAGAGGGAGCTTTCTCTGGCAGGCGAGCTCGGTGGCGGCCTGGAAGAAGGCGTCCTCGCGAGGGCCGAAGGAGCCCGCGCGGAAGGTCACGTCGTTGGCCACCACGACGATGGTTCTCCCGGAGGGGAACTCCGGCGTGAGCATCTCCATGGTCCACGCCACCATGCCGACGTCGTTCGCCGCCGGCTTCCGCTCCACCGGCACCAGCGGGGTCCCCCATGCCCCGCTCTTGTCGGCGAACACCAGCTCTGTGACCTTGAGGACCTCCCCCGGGATCTTCTTGCTCCCAGAATCCGACCACACCTTCCTCAGCGCCGTCCTGAATGCCTGCAATTTATGGAATCTTATGATTAAAGATCACGAATTTATGGAATATTAAGCCGATTTCTCTCGACCCGGGACCCGGGAAGGGAGAGAGAGAGAGAGAGAGAGAGAGAGGGCCTTCTTTCTAACCAGGGGGAAGTCGTAGCAGTAGGTCGTGCTGCTCCTCCTCGCCGAAAGGCGCCTGTGGTCGATGGCAGCGAGGGGGGGATACTGGGCGGTGAGCGACACGCCGTGCAGATGACCAGCCGCGGCGGCTCCGGTCGAGTGGTACACCATCAGATGGGTCTTCCCGTCTTCTACCTCTCTGTAAATCTGCCAGCCGCATAGAGAAGAAAGCTTCGTCACTCTCACTCTCTCTCTCTCTCTATATATATATTTTTCTCCCCCTTTCTCTCTCTAGTTACAGGTGCAGGTGGACGTGAAGAACTTACATTTACGGTGCAGGTATGGCCGGTGACGTTGGTGACGGCGATCCGCCAGGCGCCGCGGGCGAGGCCCACGGAGTCCAACCAGAGCTTCACCTCCCACTCGCAGACAGCCAGGCGGTGCATCCGCACGCCCACCAGCTCGTGGATCTTCGCCGCCAGCCCCTCCAAGATCATGGCCACCACCGCCTCCTCCTGCCCAGCCGGCACGTCCCAACTCCTGAACCATTGAAACGGGCCGAGAATGGTAGGTAAATCATGGCGAGGAATGATCACAAGGACAGGATCTTTCATCTCCGGGGGGCTTACCCAAGATGGGGGTCGAGATCGTCGAGACGCTGCTCCCGCAGGATGCAGAGGTACATGTGGGCGTGCTCGGCCTTGATGATGGCATTGTGGGTGCGGAGCTCGAGCTCGTCCAGGGCCGCCATGAGCGACCTGAGCAAGCTGAGGGAGGTGAAGGAGAGGGAGAGCTGGAGCTCGTCCACCTCCTTGTCGAGGGCCTGGCCCAGAGTGAAGCCGTCCAGCGAGTTGGGCTGCCGGACGAGCGTGCGCAGGAACATCCTCTGCGTGCGGGACTTGGGGTCGGAGACCGTGTACAGATGCCACTGCCGGTCCCGCGACGGCGTGTACTGCATGTTTCCATAGCCCTTGAGCTTCTCCTGAGGCACGTACGCCAGCCCACCGTGAGCATGCAGAAGAACAGGAAGAGAAAGAACGAAGAACGAATCGGTGCAAGATCGCGAACCAGCTCGAGGAAGGTGGAGAGGGGCGGCTCCAGGTGGCGGAGCAGGGGCTCCTCAGCGTACAGGAGCTGGTCGGCCGACCAGTGGAAGGAGTGCCGCATGGGCGCCCGCCCTTCGTCCCTCTGCATGATGCAGCTGATCACGCTCACGCCTGCGTCACGGAGGCTGGAGCCCATGGCCGGCTCCTTCAGCCCTTTCGCCAGCTTGTTTATTCTCTCCTGGGCCTGATCCTCGTCGCCACTGCGAGCAGGAACTCGCCAGAAATCAGAGGGGAAATAGAGCAGAAATCCAGAAAAAGAAGCGAATGGCTGAGCCAGAAATTAAAAAAAAAAACAAAAGAAAGAACAGTTTTTTAAAATACCTGTCCTGAAGCTGGCTCATCGGATTGCCCACCAGCGCCACATGCAGCATGTTCCCCGGGCCAGTGGGCTTCGGATGCCCATCTGCCGGACTTCCCTGGTCTGGTGAAGAATGCAGAGAATGGGTGGCCTCCCTGAGAGCGGCGCTGATGGCCACCGGCAGAAACTGGAGAGACTTGATGATGACCATGGCGCCCCATCTCCTCTCACAGTGCTTCTCCACCACTGGCTCGCCGGCGGCCGGGTCCTCCGACCCATTCCGCCTCTCTATGTGCTCCTCGGAGAACTCCCATGAAGCGATCAGCCCGGACCGATGCCACTGCATCCGCACGCTCCCCTTGACGAGGTAAGGCTGAACAGGGAAGACGACGATGGTGAGACGGGGAGACGGAGGCCGAGATGAAGATGGAGATGGAGATGAAGCTCTCCACAAAGGGCAAGTCTCAGCTGGACCTGGTAGAGCCGCCGGATGTACGTCTCCACGACCCGTCTCTGGAGGGTGTGGTCGCTGTGGTCGAACAGGGCCACCAGCGCGTCTTCGACGGCCAGGGGGGCGCCGATGAGGTCCTCGATCCGCTCATCAATGGCGTTCCTCCTCCTCGGAGTGCAGTCGTGGTCGCCGTCCTCGGTGAACATCTCCAGCTCGGACAGGTGCCGGGCAATGTACGAGCGGAGCTCGCTCAGCTTGGTCTGCTCGAGCAGCTGGCTCGCCTTCAGGGCCAGCTGAGAGGCAAGAGGTGGAGGCAGAGGTTCAGGACCAAGCAAGGCCATTTTTACTCTGCATGATTTTCTCAGGAAACGAATGCAACCTCGGAATAGCTCGTGTGATTGAAGGCAGCAAATCGAATCAGCTGGTCTCTGTAAGCTGCAGGATTAGGGTAGACCAGAGCTTCCATGAGCCGCAGTATCAGCTTGTTCTTGCTCTTCACACCCTGCGAGTTGGAAAACATAGATATATAAGTAGATATCATCACTGCAAATCAGACTTATATATAGAAAAAAAACATAAATAAAGGCGATATAATAATCTCAGGAAACTTGCCTGATGAGAGATTACGATATCCACCACCCTCAGGAGATCCTTCTTGTACTGCTGCCTGAGGCGCTCGATCACGTCAGCCTGTGGAGAGCAAGATCACGCGGGTAAGATAAAGAGATGGCATCAACTCGCGCGAGCAGGCCCATTAAACAGAAGCAACCTGAATGGTCTCGTTGAACAGCTCTTCGACGGACAGGTACTCCTCGAAGAGGGACTGAATGATGATGTGAGCGTGGCTCTCTCTGCCGCCTTCGTATGATTTCACGAGGCTCATCAGAGGCTCCACAAGCCTCTCCTGGGTGGGCTTTTCCTTTTCAGGGCAGGAAGAGAGATGCGCCTGAAACATGGAAGGGAGGAGGGTGGGTTCAAGCTCGTAAATGGCGATGAAACCAGGAGATGAGCAAGGAGCTGCTGCTGCTGCATCCACAGACCTCAAGAACCCCCTTCAACAGCTTGGCTGGGAAGTCGGCATTTTTCTGGGAAGCAGAGTTCACCTCATATTCTCGGTATTTGGCATCAAGCTGAAAGATCAGGCAGATGAAAGAATCTGAGCGAGCTGATAAAATCCGAACAGGGCGAAGAAAAAAAAGAGCAAGCAAAGCTCTACACTTGCCTCGTTCCTCAGTTCTTTTGGCAGGCGAGTTGCTAGCACAGACATGCTTTCCTGCCATTGCAGGAATGGAAGCTCAGGGCTGTCCAGAGAGCGAAGCAAGTCTGTCACAACCTGAAAAACAGCCTCGTCACTGACACAGAAGGGGGAAATTCTAATCCTTGAAGCTCAAAATAAACCAATTTAGCAAGCTTTTGGAGAGTTCCATTTTAACTGGATTCATCAAAGCCGGGCTATTAACGGAAGCATGTTATAATCAAACATAATCTCATAGTTTTTTTCTGATTTCCAGGGTGCACACCTCCTCTATCCCATGCTCGTAGCCAGCCAAGATCATGCGCGCAGCATTCAAGCTCGCCGTGAATCGTTGATGAACTTTGCCAGAAACTGCAGTGGGAGCCCCCAATGATGGAAAGCGCCCGGTGTATGGCTCTGCTTTTCTTACAGCAGATAAGTCATCTAAATCAAGTCTCCCAATCAAGTCTCCGGCCTAAATAAACAAATAAATAAATAAATCATGTCAAGACTCCTCTTTCTGCATGGAATTCAACCATGATCTGCGTAAAATTTCAAGTCTCCGGCCTAAATAAACAAATAAATAAATAAATCATGTCAAGACTCCTCTTTCTGCATGGAATTCAACCATGATCTGCGTAAAATTTCAAGTCTCCGGCCTAAATAAACAAATAAATAAATAAATCATGTCAAGACTCCTTTTTTCTGCATGGAATTCAACCATGATCTACGTAAAATTTGCTCAAGAGAGACCAACTTGCCTGCATCGCCTGCCCCTCGGACATCACAAAGTGAATGACGCCAGAAGCTGGCAATAAGAGCGGCATGCACATCTTCATGACCTCGACTTCTGCATAGGCAGTATCGGCATCAACATGGCCGCCGTCAGGAACCAGGTAGCGAAGAAGCTTGCATGGCGTCTCAGCCATCAGCTTAGACGGATCGTGGTCATTCTGTGAACAGAAGACGCTCTCAGTTAATCAGAGGGCAACAGACACTCTCATGAAATGGAACAGAGCTGGCCAAATGGGAGACCTTCAACGAAAATAATGATCGGCCTTAACCATGTTTAGAGGACTGAACCATGATTATTGGCTTATTATAGAGTCTTTGGAGGAAATCATTGTTTCCTATGGGAGAACTAAGCGATCATGCCCTTCAAAACCGAGGGCAAGGAACTCAAAATACCTGTAACAAGCAGGTTCTTCCATCGATGAGAAGGCGGGTACCGGCAGCCTCCTCTTCAGCATATATTACATGACTATTTCCATCCAGCTGCATGAAATACCAGCCACAGATGAGTGATCGTGTGGAGGTTATGAGAGCTAAAACTATAACAAATCAATATGCCTCAAACACGATTTCAATTTATTGGCATAAAAAATTCTGACTTTAAAAAGCCCATTGACGAATATTGAAGAGATAATAGCATCAAACCATAAAACTTCCCAAGAGATCATTCCATTACGAAGAACACAAAAAAAAATAAAAAAAAAATAATGCTTGCCTGCATCAGGAGCCCACCATCACGCAGGGTATGAATTTCTGCTTCAATGTCTGAACCGTTCATTCTCAGTTTGTAGCTACGAGGCCCACCTCTTACCATGTCAATCTGAGTATAAACCATAATGGACATGAGGCTATTGGAAACGATAAACATCTCCCATGGCGATCAAAAAGTCTTGAATCTGTGAGAACAAAGAAAAAACTTACCGTGTATTTGCTTCCCTCAATGTTTAAAGACACTTGGCAGTTGATAAGTGATAAATGCTGCAAGCAGTTTATCCCCATTGATTAATTGTTTGAAAAAAGACTGAAAGGCGGCACTGAAAGACTGGATTAAATATCCACATGCATGAATCATATACATACCTTGGGTGGGATCTGGCCCTTCCCTAGATAACCGACATAGTCAGAAATCATTGCTGCACTACTGGTTGATGCTTTCTGGGGAAGGAATAGAACCAAAAAAAGAAATAAATTTTTTCTGCAAAAGCACTAACGGAAGTATTTGCGAGTTAAGTCAGTGTTCCATACATAGAGGGCTCCTCCAACAACCGAAAGGTACCATGGGGGCCTCTCAGCTCTAACACGCATAGCAATTCTGCTGTCCAACCATCCTGTGTGTATCTTATTATCTCTGTACTCAGCGGCCTGAAATGATGCGAAATTTTCCAATATTAATATATATATATTAAAAAAAATTGGTGAGAAACTTGGCTTGAATCTAATTTTGGGGAAAATGCTAGACACTTACATGCAAGAGATCAATGGTGTAGTCAACGTTGGTACGGATTTCTCCTCTTATTTGGATTTCCTTCAGCCCCAAGACCATGTTAGCTATTGCTAATGCTCTAGATTCCCCAAAGGCAAAGACATGTCCTGGTAGAATGTGATGTGCAACATTAGCAATGCCCCCCCACAAGTTGAAGAAATCAAAGGAACAAGCCGTCTCAAAGAACCACAATTTCCTACCGAATTGAGAGTCTGAGAACTCGTGAATGCCTCCTCCTGACTGCATATCAGGCAAACATGGATGATGTAAGAAAGCTGGCAGCGCAAAAAGAAGCATCCCGAATTGGAGAAAGATCAAATTTTGGTAATGCGTGCGGATCAAATACGATTCCTTTTAGGACAATGAAAAATATGCCCGTTTGAATCAGTAGCCAGTGTGAGTACCTTAACCGAAAAGTACGCCCATACATTTGGCTTACTCTTAAAGCTCAGTTCCTGAGATAGAAAAAAATTTCCGATCAAGGAGCAGAAACCCAAGCAAAGGGAAGAATGGTTATTCCAATCAAGTAGTGAAGGAAGAGTTTGCTCATCTCCTCAGATCTTACCTGTACTTTGCCACTTGTGGGCTTGAAGCCATCATCAGGATCTTCACTCGTCACCCGGACAGCTACACAGTGGCCCTTCGGTCTCACAGACTCTGCCAGATCAAAATCAAACGGAGTCGCAGCGTGTGATATCTTTCTCCAGGCGTCATAACCCCCAGCATTGTCCATTCCATAGAAGCGCCTGATTTCTAGTGCCAAAATATAATTGTGAAGTAAGCGTCGAATCAACGATCAAAACAAGGATTTCTTGATCATTTATGTCGAAGTGAAGCAGGTACCTGGGATTTTCCATAGCGGAATCCCCATTCCCACTGAAACTTGAGCTGCTGGAAGATTTATTTCAGCAATCCACTCAGTGACCGGATGCTCAACCTGGAAGAGACAATTTTTTTTTTTTTTTAGAGACAGCAAGCAAGAACCCCACTCTGAATCAGATCATAAGCACAGGGCAGACCTGCAGTCTAGGGTTCAGCTCCAGGAAATAATATTCACCAGTGTCCATGCTGTACAGATACTCAACAGTCGCAGCACCAACGTATCCAACACACTTGGCAAGTCTCCTTGCTCCCTGCTCCAGCTCTTTCACAGTCTCGTAGGGAGCAATAGTAATCGGTCCTTCCTCAATGATCTATCAGTCAGACAGGGGAAGATGCCGCGTGATTAGAAGAAAAGCCATCAGACATCCAAAAATATCAGTCAAAACTGTGAGTGTGGCGACGATGATGATGAATGAGAAGTAAGGATTGGGCTGTCCTTCTCAATGATCCACTAGACAGGATAAAATGGTATTTGATTAGAAGAAAAGCCGTCACCTTCCCAGAGATATTTCAAGCCTAAGACGTTGACGATGATGAGGGAGAATTAAAAATGGAGGAGATGGACCAACTATAAAAAACTGCTTAGGAAATTCCAAAATAATTACCATTCGTAGACCCATACATAGATAAACACATACATGCATACATACCTACATACATACATACATACATATATACATACATACGTGCATGCATGCATGCATTCTACTAAAAAACTTCTTACATACATACATACATACATACATACATACATGCATGCATACATGCATCCATGCATATATATATATATATATATGTATAGTTTCTGGGCACGAGGGAAAGAAGGAATTCAAGAAGGAATCTCACCTTCTGGTGACGTCTTTGGACACTGCAGTCACGGCTATGCAAGGCGGCCACATTACCATACTGATCACACAGAAGCTGGACTTCTAAATGCCGGCTCTGAAAACAAAACAAAGAATATGCATTATTAATGTCCTTGCGGAGGCATACAGAGATTTCCCTACCTAATCAGGCATAAAATTAAGCAAAAATATTTCTATGTTTCTCACACAAGGAGATCATAAGCAAAAAAAAAAAAAAAAAGAATGAGTAGAATACTGCAAGGGCCTTACCTGGGAAGCAACCTTCATGATGAAGATTGGAGAGCCTGGGACTTCACCCTGTACTTGCTTAAACAGAGCTCTGACTTCATCGTCATTATGAACCTAGTTATTGACAGAGCGGGGGAGTTTAATTAAAACTTAAATAAACTATTTCGAACGATTTAAATTTAAGATCATAAAAATCCAGGGAATTTTAAAAAAAATTCAGGGAAATTTTACAATTTTTTCCTAAAAAAATCAATTGGAAACAAGGCACATATATGTCCAGACCTTTCTTATTCCTTTGCCACCTCCACCCCAGGAAGCCTTGATCATCGCCGGGTATCCCACAACCTGACAGCTGGCAACAGCCTCCTCTGTCGTATAAACACAAGCCTGACGATATATTTCTTCTGGGATTGAATCTAAGCAGCTGTCTGGCGGAATCCGAACCTGCAAGACCAAGGGTTCGTAATTAATTAAGATGTAGAATCTGATGAGAAAAATCAGAGTTTAACTCATAAAGTACTCACATGTGAACCACTCCACGGGAGCGTCGGCACTCCTGCAGCCTGAGCTATCAGGGAAGAACCAATTTTATCCCCCAGCGCCGCCATTGATGAAGCTGGAGGTCCAAGAAAGATTATCCCCTTTGCGCCTAATGCATCTGGGAGCTCCGGATTCTCTGATGCATGGCCCCAACCAGGCCACACAGCGGAAACACGCGTAATCTCTGCGACCTGCAATTAAGCGAACAGCTGAACTATAAATTACCTGGCAGACTTTCGTAATAGAAATAATTCGCCACTATTTGTTTCATAGATCAACAACGTAAAATTGGAAGCTGCAACGAGGAACCCACCTCCACGATGAGCTGAACATTAGCATAGTTGTTATTATTCGTCCCTCCAGGTACCTCCACGAACTGATCGGCGATCCTGATGTGCTCTGCATTGATCCTCATATCTTCAGGTGTCGCCATGGCGACCAAGAGAATCGCCTTCTCTGTGCCGAAGGTCTCATAGGCCCATGTCCTGATGCTGCGCATGAACTTGACTGCTGCCATCCCATTGTTAGCGATCAAGATGCTGTGGACTGGCGCTTTCCCTCCGAGCGCCTTGCAGAAATTATCAACCTCTGGCAATGCTGCCGGATGCCTGACAGAGAAATTCCCGTTTGCTGATCCATTCGTGGGCCAGATCTCCCCCATGGCTGCTCCTCTCTGGGTTTCAGGAAATCTGGATGGCAGATCCATGCAGCAAAATATGCGGATTATTCAACAAAATCTAAGGAGGGGAATCGATTACTTATTCACATAGAAGGCTTCTGGTTGGCGAAATAATTCAGACGGACCATCACAATCCATAAGCTTTCATATAAAAGATTGTAATCGAAGGCAATAGCCAGGCCCCAGGGGCCGAATTTTGGGGAGAAAACCCAGTAAATTGCCGATATAAAATATTAAAAAAAAACTTTTTGTTCAAGTTGGTGGGGACGAACTCAGCCCTGCTACTCCGCCGCCAAGGGGTCTGTCTACCTATGTCAGTCACTAGGATGCCTGGTCGAGAGAACCCACATCAGGAGCTTAGGAGAGTGGTCTTCAGTCACAGTGGTCAGTGGTGCACTCAAGCAGCTGGATGTTCATCTCGAGACGAGATAGGAACAGAATTGATCATGGCAGACAAGGATGGAGGAGAAGAGGGAAGAGCTTCCAACTCAACAGCAGGTCAGAGGGGAGCTGCTGCGTTGAGCACAGTTCATGTCCAGGAGTCCAGTGAGGAGGGCGGCTCCCCCGTCCACCTGAGACTCGCTCGAGCAGGACGAGCGATCACCCCAGAAACCACAGAGGCTTGCAATCCGGCGGGATCATAGAAAGAGGAGGAGATGGGTAGCTTAGATGGAGTTGAGTGGGAGGTGGAACCCGCATTCGGAGCGGACGACAGGCGCGGAGCTAAGAAATCCGAGAAGAGCAGAGGAGAATAGACCCAGATCGGATACCTATTCGTTCTTCGTTCCTTTCATACGACAGGGAGGCAGCTTCAGGGAGAGGGAGAGAGAGAGAGAGAGAGAGAGAGAGAGAGGGAGAGAGGGAGAGGCGGGAGAAGGGAGAGGGAAGAAGAGGAGAATGAAGTGGACGGCGATCGGTGGGGAGGTTCGGACGGTGCAACGGCTTTAAATGAGAAGAGGGCAGCGGCCACGTGATACCCGCCCAACCCCTCTCGTCCTACCTTCCTCTCCGTCTTCCCCATTCTCTCCTCCAGCAGCGGCGGAGGCTGCTGCAGCAGCAGCAGTCCTTCCCACCTACCCGCGTCTACTAACGTTCGACCACATTTACAGCGTCGCCCCCCCCCCCCTCCCCGCCCCTATAACCCATCTGTAATTCCAGGCCTGCGGTCGATCAGACCATGCCAATATTCGCATGATTCACATGAAACCCAGGAGAGGAAAACGACGACGACCCCTCCCCCAGCCGGTGGCTTCCCCGGTGTTGACCGGGGGTTGCGAGGTGGTTCCGTTGAGCAACTCCTCCTGCGCCCCCGCCCCCCTATTCGCCGTCCTCCTTAATGCGGAGGGAAACCCGTATTACCGCCGCTGGCCGCCATCGTTTTCGTTACAATCCACGCCCTTAGAAGAAGATAGAGACGTCGATGCAGAGAGGAGAGAGAGAGAGAGAGAGAGAGAGAGAGAGATGATCTGATCAAGAGGCGACATTACCATCATGGGTCCCCCATTAAACGCAGGGAGATCTGTCGGCGAGGGGGGAGGGATCTCCGCTGTCTGCAGCCCGTCGATCGTCCACCGGACGGCCATCGGTGGGCTGATCGGCACCTACCAAGCTGGGGGCGTGGGGTTTTCTGAGACGGTCTCTCAAACGGATGGATAACCGAGCAGGAGGAAATCCGTGGAGGGCCGCGACTCCACGTACTGCTCTAAGGGGCCAGTAGGCCAAGCGGAGACAACCAACCCCCACCTACACACCACCTCCCCCGTCTACCTGAAACACGAATCTACGCATCCATTTTTTTACAGCTTCAGGTCCCAATCCAGAGGTTTCTGAACGAAGTTAGGCCAGGTGTAGATGCCCAACGCAGTTGGGTGTAGGAGATCCTAATAAGCCTTCTACTAAAAGACCCTCCTTTTGAAGAAAAAGGTTGGAAGCATGAACAAGGAAGAGAGAGAGAGAGAGTACATTGGAAAGAGGTCAATATTAATAAAATAACGATCTAAACGTGCGATATAAGTGGAGTTTAGCAAATAATTGGATCGAATTTTTGTAGGTTTCCATCTCAGTCTTTGACTTCTTGAAGATATATGAATTGCTTTAAGTTATTCATATAGTTCCAATAAAAATCTCAATCTCAATAATCGTGAATTAGGCGTCTATGATCCACAAAAGTCTGCAACAATGGGCACCTTAGTTAGTCATTTTCTTAATTAAGAATAATATGATTTGATACTACAACCGTTTTGTCAACTAACACCAACGGTTGTTATAGAAGTAGATAATGGGTGTAAATGCATTTATTAGGATCAACGCCGTTCAACTTTATCCTTAAAAGCTCGAATAAATTAATCAAAATATGTCATATCTGGCAATAAAAATGCTGGCTAAGAGATGAATGCGGAGATATAAACCAGCCATTCATAGGCCAGTGGAGTGAGAAGCTCATTTTATCCCATTTGAAGCTTTGAATTTCTGATGGTGGCTCTTGGTTGATGATTATCCACAATTTTGAGAGAGATAGAGATAGAGCGAGAGGGGACGATAAGGAGCCCAAGCCCAACTCAAGTAACACTAACCCAAGTGCCTGTAATAGAGAGAGAGGGAGATAGAGATTGCGATAAAGAGCCCAAACCCAACTCAGGTAAGACTAACCAAGTGCTTATAATAGATAAATAATAGAGCGAGAGAGAGAGAGAAGGGGGGATAAAGAGCCCAAGCCCAACTTTAAAACTGACCCAATTCTCCGTATGTGATTATAACAGAGCCAGCGAGCGAGCGAGCGAGAGAGAGAGGGAGAGGGAGAGGGAGGGAGAGGGAGAGAGGGAGGGAGGGAGGGAGAGAGAGGGAGAGAGAGAAGGAGAGAGAGAGAGAGAGAGAGAGAGAGAGAGAGAGAGAGAGAGAGAGAGGGGGGATAAAGAGCCCAAGCCTAACTTTAAAACTGACCCAACTCTCCGTATGTGATTATAACAGAGCCAGCGAGCGAGCGAGCGAGAGAGAGAGGGAGAGGGAGGGAGAGAGAGGGAGAGAGGGAGAGAGAGGGGGAGAGAGAGAGAGGGAGAAAGAGAGAGAGGGATAGAGAGAGGGAGAGAGAGAGAGAGAGAGAGAGAGAGAGAGAGAGAGAGAGAGAGGGAGAGAGAGGGAGGGAGAGGGAGAGGGAGGGAGGGAGCGAGAGAGAGGGAGAGAGAGAGAGGGAGAGAGGGAGAGCGGAGACGGAGAGAGAGAGAGAGAGGAGACGGAGAGAGAGGGAGAGAGAGGAGATGATGGGTAATTTAAGGTCCAATCCAACACATGTAAGTTATTGGGGCAAGAGCTCAAACCTATATTCAATAGTAGTAGGCGTCCATAGATCAAGAATTGGCCCAAAGCTCAGCCCGACCTGGTTTTTATGCATATATCTTCAAACCCCGTTCATGTCTGAGCCAGGTTTGGCTTGGCCCATCTTGCTCGGCATTGTGTGTGTGGTGATATGGCGTTGTGGGGCCGAATAGTGGATAATTAATGGGCCGTTCGGCCCAAAATAGATTTCGTGGGTCCCTTCGACTGGCCCGAGACCAGTCAACACGGAGCAACAACCGGAACGATCTGTTAGTCCGTTGACTCTTCTTCATCTTCCCTCCTCTCTCGCTCCCCCTCAAACAACTTGGCGTTTTGATCCTGAAACAGATGAATCAGTTGTAATTTTAAGAGGGTCATTCAGATTTCCTCGGCGGATTCGAGTTTGAATTGCCGAATTTTGAGGAGATATAGTTTAGAAAGAAAGAGAGAGAGAGAGAGAGAGAGAGAGAGAGAGAGAGAGAGAGAGAGAGAGAGAGAGAGAGAGAGAGAGAGATTCTCTCCCCATCGTTGATCTACTTTCATCGCCATCTCTCATTCTCTCTCCTATCTCCTAGGTATTTAGTTGCACCGAGGACGCCCCCCTACGCTTAATTTCTCAGCTCTCTGGAATCGTCTCTTCTCTCTCTCTCTCTCTCTCTCTCTCGCCGGCGGGCGTAACGACAATGGCCAGGTTCGCGTGGGCTTTCCTGTGTTCCTTCGCTATGACGGCGGCCCTCTGCGTGCAGGCAAGCGGCAGTGCAACCGCACCGGCACCGGAACCACAGAGCGCCGCCACAGCGCCGGCGACGCCTCCATCCGCCGACGTCGACTGCTCCACCGTGATTTATGGCATGATGGACTGCCTTGACTACGTGAGCGCGGGGAGCAACCAGACGAAACCCACTCAGGCCTGCTGCAATGGCATCCAATCGGTGGTGCAGGTCAGCCCCATCTGCCTCTGCGAGGCCGTCAAGGAAGGCAACGCCATGAACCTTGGCCTCAACATGACCAGGACCATCGACCTCCCGGCCGCCTGCAAGATCTCCATCCCCGACCTCCAGAACTGCACCGGTACCTCCCCCCCGCCCCCCCCCACCCTCTTCCTTTTCCTCCCCAAGGATTCTCCTTCATTGATCCAAGCTGCTCCATTGATCTTCTCTTCTGAATCTTTCAGGCATTATTTCTCCTGCACCGGCTCCTGGTATATAGCTCATCTCATCTTTCCCTGAAAGTAAGATCTGATTTGCGTTCATTATTCTGTTTGTAATGTAGCTTCCTACGTGATCTGCAGGGCCAAACACCCCGCCGCCGTCTTCCTCTCTGGTGCCACCGGCGACCGCTCCGGCGACCTCTCCGGCGATCTCTCCGGCGGGGCTCTCTCCCTCTCAGGCGACAGCCCCAACGTCCGAAGCCTCGGCCCCCGGTCCACTGGCTTCCGGCGCCTTGTCTCTCCGGTTCGCTTATGCCTCCGCCGCGATCGCCATGGCCGCTGCCACTTTTTTCAACTTCTGAGAGGAGGGGAGAGAGAGAGAGAGAGAGAGAGAGGGAGAGAAAGATTTATCCATCTTTAGCGTAGCTTCCTTTGAGTTTTGTTGTGAGGGTTTCTGCGGTTTCTTTATGAATGGAGAACATTATCTTTATAGTTTGGTGATCTAATTTTATTGATTTTTTATTATTTATTTTTGCTGATATTTTTTTCTAGATTAATTGAGAATTTTTTACAGTAGCCACTCAAGCTCGATGGATATATGTTAGTTACTACGTGGAACTTTTATTTCCCCACTATTCTACTGAAAAGATAATTTTTCATATAATTTCATTCCTATATAATTTAATAAACCAATTATAGTAATGAAGAAATTTGCCAAAAGGAGGTCCTTTTGAAATAATTTAATTATTTTAAATTCATTTATGTATAAATTTCTGCATATACAGATTTACTATTTTTTTATTTTCCAAATCCCCATGAGATGGCAAGTAGATTGCTGCAATTATAGAATACTTATACAGAAATAAAAAAATTACAAAAACTTTCATGAAAAATAAATAATATATTTCTTGATATATTGCTTTCTACAAATAGGCGTCGTGGAACTTTGTTGGTCATATTTTCCCAAAAATGGAAGTTTTTAATGAACTTGGACGACGTACATAAAAGTTGTGGGGCGGCGTGCGCTATAAAATCGAGAGAAATCTTGACTTTCCACGTGCGCAAGATTCCGTAACTGAAATCGAGAAACCCGACACCGGCCTGACCGAAAAGGCGGCTACCTGTTCCCCCTCTCCGGAGATCACTTCCTGAGCCGCCACGTACCCGATCCGATCGTCCTCTAGGGTTTTTATTACCACCTCTGAAGAACCAGGGGGAAGCTCTCCTCCTCTCTAGAGTACGAACGGCGTCGATGGCCGGCGGCGGGCAGAATGCTCTGGGGATGCTTACCCTCGCTTGCGTGTTGGTGGCGGTGGTGGAGGGCCTAAGCGGTGGCACCGCCGCCCCGCTTGGGGCGGCGCCGGTGCCCACCCCCGACTGCTCCGCCTCCGTCGCCAGCCTGGTGGACTGCCTCGACTTCGTTCAGAACGGGAGCCGGGTGGCGGCGCCGCCCGGTAGCTGCTGCTCGGCGCTGAAGAAGGTGGTGAAGACGGAGGCGTCGTGCCTCTGCGAGGGTTTCAAGAGCAGCGGCGACTTGGGGGTAGCCATCAACATGACGAGGGCCCTCTCCCTCCCCTCCTCCTGCGGGATCTCCACCCCCTTCCTCGGCGACTGCAAGAGTAAGGAGAAAACCTAACCCTAGCTCCATCGTCTTCGTCTTCCTCTCGTTCTTCTTCTCTGGACCATCACTGATCAGCGGGAATTGATTTATGGCGTTTCTACAGTACCAGGCCTCGGCAATCCCTCAGGTACTTCTGATCTCTCTCTGCCGGGCCCGCCATTGATGTCGTCAATGGAAGCTTCATTCATTTCGTGGCCTTTTTTCAGCTCCCTCTCCCCAGTCCACCTCCCCGCCGTCTCCGGCAGCGGCGGTGGCGGCCTCGCGACCCACCAAAGTTCTGCTCCTCGTCGGTGCGGCGGCCGCCGCCACGCGTCTCCACTTCTGAGAGCTCCCCGCCGCCGGCCTCCGGCGACGCAAGACGTGGGCACAGACTGCTCCCCGCCGCGGCTCCGATCAAATAGCAGCCTTCCTCCGCCTTCATCTTCAGGACGATCAGTGTTCTTATTGACGAGAATGTCGGGGTTTTCCGACCAGTTTCTGCCCTCTGCAACTCCTTCCGCCATTTGCTTTCCGTTTTTGGAAGGTCTGGTCGTCTCCCAGAAGAGATGACGTCAGTGTAGGGCTTTAATGGGCCTGCCAATTGCATGGCCCCGGCCCATCACGTAGGTTCCCCGCACGTGGGAACCTGACAATGACCTAGGTTGGCACGGCGCATAACAAAATATATGTACACGTGCTATCCCCACGTGCCGAACCCCAATAATTAAGCCAGCTTTGGCAGTACTAATTTTTTTATAGAGGGCCTCTGTGGAGCATCATCAGATCAGAAGCCTCGATGTCATCCCGTTCCCTAGTTTAGCCCCAGTTAGAGAAGACGCCCTAGAAAGCCTAACGGGGGGGGGGTTGGTGTTACTGTTCATCCCCTTTAATACCATTTTTTCCACTCTGGGCAAGTTTAAAAATGGAGAGGAGCTGTCTGTCTCAGTGGTTCGGGCTCCCTCATGCACAGGGAGAGGTGATGACCAACGTGATTTATTAATTGGGAGGGCTCAATAATGAAGGATGAAAGCTGCTTTGGGAGAGGAGAGAGAGAGAGAGAGAGAGAGAGAGCCATTAGGGCCTGTGAAGGAGGGAGAGAGGCTCTCCCTATTGAAAGACTGGTTAATTCCCAGTCTATTCCTCCATCCTGCATGCTTCCGTTCATGGGGCTTGGGGAGGATTCGCCACTGACAGCGAGAGCTGGGCGTTCTCCAAAGCTCCCTAGTTTTCGAGCAACGAGCCTTCCACGTGAACAACTTCAGTCGGCTAGCGAAGGAGAGAGGAGCTCCCCGGGGCTTCCTCCTTTTCCGCCTGTTTTCCTCTCGGGGAGCGAGAGAGAGAGGGGAGAGAGGGAGAGAGAGAGAGGGGAGAGAGGGAGAGAGAGAGAGGGGAGAGAGAGGGAGAGAGAGAGAGGGAGAGAGAGAGAGAGAGAGAGAGAGAGAGAGAGAGAGAGAGAGAGAGAGAGAGAGAGAGAGAGAGAGAGAGAGAGAGAGAGAGAGAGAGAGAGAGAGAGAGAGAGAGAGAGAGAGAGAGAGAGAGAGAGAGAGAGAGAGAGAGAGAGCGGAGATGGTGAACGATGGGCAGGATGTGGGTTTCCTTCAGTGGATCAAATCATGAGCCCCACGCAGCTATAATTCAAAGGAAAGGAAAAAGAAAGCGTCCACACTCACCAGTGAGCTCCAATCTCTTCCTGCGAGGGTGAGGCTCCCACTACCCATAGAGAATACTTCCGCCCTCCCACTCCCCTCAACCAGTCAAACCCGCACGATAATTCCCTCGATCATCGAAACCCAAGTAAATAAATCGTCTCTCAGATTCCTCTTTCATAGCAGAATCTCATTTTTTTTCCCCAGAAATTTGCATAATCGGCATTTTAGGGCCGTCCGATCTAGGGCGTTGACTTGATGCATAGTCTCCTTTTATCTCTCTCTGTCTCTCTTCCCTCACGGGGATCTACCCTCTCTTCGAAACCGATGGATAATCGATCCTACAAGGTACCCTTCGTCACCCGGGAACCCGGATAACCAGTCAAAGCCGCGGAATCCACATAAAATGCCAGCCCCGTAAGAACATTTAATGCAAGGGGGGGAGAGGTTTTCAGATTCCTTCTCATTCATTCTTCAGAGATCGAAGACTAGAAGATGGGAGGAGGAAGAAGGGAGGCCGGGTACCAGATGTGAGGACGGGTTACACCTGGTAGAAGAAGCATACTGTTACTAGTGCTAGCTCCGGAGGGAGGGATTCTGAGGGGGGAGGGGGTTGCTCCCGCCGGTCTCCGCCGCCTCGTTCTCATGCGGCGGCGACCGTCTCGCCGTCGGCGGCGGCTTCTGCTGCGGCGGCGCTCTGGGGAAGCTCCGCCGTGTTCTTCTTCACGGAGGCAAGGGAGCATCTCTCCTTCCTCTCCCTCCTCTCATCCAGAGTCATATGCTGCTGCCTGCACTCCAGGCTGCAGAAGGCGACCTCACCCCTGAGGAAGAGGAGGGAGGATGATGAGAAAAAAATAGAAGTAAAATTCCCAGTCACCGGGGAAATGTCTCAGATTTCTTATCGGAAGCCGAATATAAATTCACGGTAATTGCACGATAAACCAGATAAATCGCTAAAGAAACTAATTCCAATCGCAGGATCTCGAAAATAAAGAGGTCATCAGGAATGAGTGGAAGAACTGCACCACAGGGATCGGATCAGGAGAACACCTTAGACGATAAAAAGTCAACGGACATCCTCATTCATAGGTTCCCAGGAGAAGGGTTAATGAATACGGCGACCAACAAAAACATGACGAAAAAAGGCAGCTGTCCAAATCTACGCAGGAAACCTAAGAACCCAGAAGTTCCGGTTCCTGAAGGATCAGCTGAATTTCCAACAAACATGCAGGTGGGGCTCCTGCGATCGGAGGTAGAAGAGGAAGAAACCGCGATGGCGGAGGTCTCTGGCGTAGGGTTTTTCACCTGTACATGAAGGTGTCCTTCCCAGGGCCGAGGCGCCGGTTGCAGAGCCCGCAGGTCCTCAGAAAAGGGGCTGGCTCCACGGCGAAATCCCCGGAGTTCCTCCGCGGGTTCCTCGGCGACACCATTGACGTCAGATACCTCGTGTCCAGTCCATTCGACGGCCCCTGATCCTGCTGCTGCTGCTGCTGCGGCCAGTTATACGGTGGCTGCGGTGGCGGCGCCGCCGCCGCCTGCTGCCGTCTGTCGTAGCCGCCGCAGATGTAGCCGTCCGCACCTCCCCCGGCGGGAGGCGGTCGCTGTTGCCTCGGCGGCGGAAAGTTGCTGCCGGCGGCGTGGGGCGGCTCTCCGCCGCCTCCAACGTCGAAGATGATCTCCGACAGGCTGGTGGTCCTCCTCATCGGAGGGCGAGGCCTCTTACCCAGCAGCATCCTCCCTCTCCCCTTCCCTTCCTAGCCCAGAATGAGAGGGAAAGGGAGGATGAAGAACTTCACGTAGACCCCCCCTTTCCCGCCCAGGGGAGGAGGAGGGCTTCTGAGAGAGAGAGAGAGAGAGAGAGAGAGAGAGAGAGAGAGAGAGAGAGAGCTCCCCTAGTAGAATAGGTACATGGGCAGGGCGGCGCTCCGCCGGTTGCGTTGGAGAGCCGGAGAGGGAGAGGGAAGGGGAGGCGGAAGAGGAGAGGAGGGGGGAAGAGGGAGAAAGGAGGAACTAATAAGATAGCAGGGCGGCGCATCCGAGTCGTCAGTTCGAGTATCGGAATCCGGCAACTCCACGTCATCTCGTATTCCCCTCACCCCCCCGGCATTTCCCTTGACTTCCCGGCAACGGTAAGCTTACCTCCGTGCTGCCTCTGGTTGGTTAGCCGTCGATTTTCCTTATTTATTTTATTAATTTCATGGGAAACATGCGTGTGGTTCGCTACCACTCGGCGGAATAAAAATATAATTTTAATTACGATTAGTTTATTCACGTGTGGCGGTGACCGACCGCTTACGCTCAGGCGAGATGGCTGAACCGTTTTGTCCGCTTGTCGGTACAACATCCCCGGGTCCCGGACGGTGTCAGCGACTTTCTGGGCCGGGAACCGGCTGCAGCCGGTTGCCGGTCACAGAAGGTCCTCCCGGCGCCTGAGGAGCCGCCCTGGCGGCTGAGATGTGGCGACTTGGCCCTTGCCCCACCACTCCCTACTTGCAGCCCGCCGGCGTCCGATTCACATCGGACGGCTGCGGGCTCACTCTGAAGCGCGCCACCGACGATCCCCTGCATCCAACGGCGCCGGTGAGGCCACGTTGCGGCACGATTTGTTTTAATTAGGAAGGCGGGCCTGGCCCATCAATCAGAGAGTGGAGATTCCTGCCTGGCCGGGCCCACACCCCGGACGCTTCCTCTGATTGGTGGGTCACTGATGGGCCTCCCCATTGAATACCACCAATGTGGGCCCCACCGGTCAGCCGCTCAATCTGGGCCCGTTCTAGTGGGCTGCTGACGGGGACGCGGTCTTAACACCGAAGGAAAAGTGTTGGGGTGGGTGGCTTCTGGGCCCACCCAGGGCCCCTTGCTGGGCCCGTACCTACCAAGTGGCCCATTGGCAGCAAGTCGCTTTATGGGCCTACCGTCACATTTTTAGAGAGAGAGAGAGAGAGAGAGAGAGTAAAGCATCTTAACGGGTATGAGAGAGATGGGCCCATGGGCCCATTGACGGCTGGCACTGACATGGCCACACGGAGGGCTCTACATGCGGGACCCACCACGCGCCTTCTCTCTCATGTAATTGGGGAACAGGATGACGTGGGAGTCACAGTGGCAGGCCAGGTAGGCCGAGAAGGGGAAGGGCCCGAGAAAGGGACTCGTCCACATCACGGGAGCCACATGACAAGAAGGATGAAAGTCCCTCTCGGGCCTCGCAATGGAGGCGGACGCCGTCGGATGAGCTCCGTTGCGGTCATCTGACCGTTCATCCAATAGACCCGCGGATGATGAAATGGGCCTGGGCCTTTTTGATAGATCTGGATGGGTTACGTGGAATTCGATCTAATATCATACGGTACGCATGCAAATGGTGTCTGCGTAATTGATGACGCCATAAAGCATGGACCCCATGTCTTAATAGTGTATCCCTGGCGTTTGATATTTATTTGAAGAGAGCATTCCAATGCATCTCATCTCCCAGGGATATCAATGGGCCTGGGTTTATGCCTGGTTGAGCTCGACCCTGCCTGACTATCGATCCTGATATCAATTTAAGAAATAGTTAGGCTCAATTTAGAGTTGGGTCAAGCAAATGATTTAATTTGGAAGCCCAAAATCCATTCCTCTTACTACTTGATTGAACCACACCTACAATGTAGCATACTCTCTCTCTCTCTCTCTCTCTCTCTCTCTCTCTCTCTCTCGTTAATATAGTATAAAGGAAGGTTGGAACCGTAGTGACTCAAAGGCCATGCTAAAATCCCATTTTTATTCAATCTCAAGCTTGACCATAACCTTGAAAAAGATGAGAAAATTTGGGGATGGCAAGGTACAACATTGTCTCAAATTCAATTTTTTTGGACATTTATCTAAGCTCTAACCAAGTCAAAATGTCGTATGGTTGTCAGCCTATGCTTATCATGCTCCACTTGTTGCCGACTATGGTCATCTTTAAGTGACACTCAATAGTCTTCCTTTTGTGTAAGCACTCTTTTATTCGAAGGAGATATGTAGTCCTTTCTCATGAGTACACTTGTTGGGTAGGCCAACTTGCTTTATAAAGATGAGGTCTCTTCCTATTTATAAGGTACACCCATGTAGCTCACCCTACTTAGCCCCTAAAGATTAGTTGTGGCCTAGACCTTGATATGATTGCCTAAAATATAATATAACCAATCATTTGATTTGTCAATTTTGTAGGTACATCTCAAGGTGAGTTCTACAGAGGTTCAAAGCTAGTCTTTTGAGCCATGTTAAAAGGTTTATGAGCTCATCCTATTAACATCACTTTGCCATTATCACACATTGTTTGCCTACATCACAAGCCATCATATGTTTGGTGTTGTCATGCCTCTATGCATGCATTACTTGTGCATGCATTGTTGTACTGATGTCTTGACAATGTCATGTTTTATGTGTGTAGTTTGTCACACAACTATAGATGAATTAAATTCAAATAGAGAAACATAGACTATTTATGAGGTAATTGATGCATTTTAACATCCTAGAATGAGCTGACAATCGTTATAAGATCTTTGACCAAATGTCATATATCTTAGCACGTTAGAAGATCAAAATAAAATTAGATAATCTTCTATTGACACATTTCTATAATGACCTACTTTATAAGTCAACCAAGACAATCTTTGATCAATCAAATCTCAAACATTTGAATTCTAATATTCAAGCTGTTAGGCTCTATCCCAAGAGTTTTCAAAGCATTTAACTACAATAAATCAGTTTTTTCTACTCATGCTGAGATTCTACATTTATTTTGTATCACAAGTATAATGTTGTCACTTTTCCTCAAACATTCAATCATTAACAAAATTAATGAAGTTCATCCTTTTAGCTTCAAGATCAAGTTGTAAGTTTCCTACTATTTTTTTTTGTGAAGGCACACCAAAGAGTTTGAGAGCTTGTAAAGAGAGAGAGAGATGAAGCTAATGCCTTATCATCTAGTGTGGGGAGACAACATGTGAAATTCGCTATGTAGAGAAATCTTTTGTTATCATGAATTTTAACTATAGTTCTCTATAAAGGATATAGAAATCAAGGGTAAGAGTCTTTAGTAAGTGGACACAGGTTAGAGAAGGCCTAACCACAAAAGTATGTGTTCATTTCTCTTTCCTAGTGTATTGATTGTGTGTCATCTAAATTTAATTAACCCAAATTTTTTTGCCCTATATTGTTGAATCAATCTAAGACATCTTAACTCATATATTAACTCACTTAGTACATGACAAAGAAAAATATATTTAAAAAAATTAAAAGTGGAAAAATAGTTTATAAAGCTAATTCATCTCCCCTAGCAATATTCTCAAACCACTTTAGGAGTAACATATTGGAGGCCTACATGAATAAACCACTTTAGTGTTGTTGTCCACTCAAATTGTGTGAGGGCCTCCTACAATGTGCACTATACCAACATGGAATTTGCTTCCCTTGTTACCGTGTTGTCATTTTTGTTGTTCCCTTGGTGGATAGATCTTGCCAGGCACATCAGTTAATAGCCACATCATATTGTATGATGGAGGGGGATGGTTTTTAAATAAGATTGGTTTAAAAATCCATTTATTTTAAATCATTGATTTCATATGTTTTCAAAATTACTTATTACTTATAAATACCATATTTTTATATTCTTGGTTTCTAAATCTGATTTTAGTTATGCTTGTTGATCATGTGCACAAATTGTGATTCAGGTTGATAGCGAATTTGTAGCTTTTTCATGAATTTTAATGGGTGATGTTGAAGTAGAAGAGTTGGATTTCTTATATAATATGATGACAAAGATAGTTTCCCCACATATTGGGTTTACAAGTGCTATTCTTCTCTCTTCTTCTTTGCCACTTCGATTTGCTCTGACATCGTAGGAAGATGGAGAGAGAGAGAGAGAGAGAGAGAGAGAGAGAGAGAGAGGGGGGGGAGGGAGGGAGCCAGAGAGGGAGAGAGAGAGAGAGAGAGAGAGAGGGGGAGAGAGAGAGAGAGAGAGAGGGAGAGAGAGAGGGAGAGAGAGAGGGAGAGAGAGAGAGAGAGAGAGAGAGAGAGAGAGAGAGAGAGCGAGAGAGAGAGAGAGAGAGAGAGAGAGAGAGAGAGAGAGAGAGAGAGAGAGAGAGAGAGAGAGAGAGAGAGAGAGAGAGAGAGAGAGAGAGAGAGAGAGAGAGAGAGAGAGAGAGAGAGAGAGAGAGAGAGAGAGAGAGAGAGATGGTGACCTACACTTTTTCTCAGCGTGGTGGATGGCAAGGCTGGATTCTCGCTCCGCCGCTCACGTGACGTGGGATTCCTTCGGGGCCGCCTGTGGCGTGGGACGCCCAGCCCCCCTGCCCCACGGGAGGGGGGATGTCGGCAGACGTTGAGGCAGTGGACCCCACATAAATGCCTTTCTCGCCTTCAACCCACACGACAAAACCGGCCGGAGAAAGTGAGTCTCCGGCATCACACACTCTCTTTATCTCTCTCTCTCTCACACACACACGCGCGCACACACTTTCTCTCCCCATAGTAAAAAAATATTTATAAACTTTTCCATCACCTTATGTAGCATCCTCGCCTAACTCCTATGTAATTTGCAGGTTCCACATCTCTCTCTCTCCCTCTCTCTCTCCCATCTTCTATTATAGTCCACCCCTTTCTTTGTGCACCTCCATGTCTCCCCAAGCTTGTGACCCCATAATTGTCTCAAACCCATTCAACAGCCTTCGTTCTCTTGTACCCTACCCCAATCACCATCATCCAACATTGGTTGGTTATTGGACTTTGGGTTTTTTAATCAAAGTTAAATATTGTAATGGGCAACGTTAAGTGACGCTGGACTATTTTGATCATAATGTAAGAAGACATTTTTTGAGGATTTATGACTACTTATATAAAAAAAGAGTAGACTTTTACAGAAGTAAAAGCCATTAATGGGAGCTCTTTTTATCTTCAATACAGTGAAATGCTAAAAGACAAGAGAATGTGTTTTGGAGTGTTTTTTAATGAATTGTTTGACTTCACTGTCATCTGACAAAAAGGTCTTGATTTATGTTTTCCTAAATTAGGACAGAATCAAAATGCTAAAATTAGGAGGAAACCTTTTGGAGAATTTAAGAATAAATTTCATAAAATAACAAGAGTTAATTTTTATTCAAGAAAAGCCCTTGGTTTTTGTTCTAGTTCATCAATTTATACAATGGGTGGGATTTTTTTGATTGAAAATTGGTAGCCTAGGTAGCTCACCTAGTTTCAACTTTTACAAAAAACTCACTTTGAATGTTAATATATTATTGGGACCATATAGATAGATGTTTTTATAAACATCACAAGCTCATATTGTCCTTCTATGATGGCATACTTTGGACCATGTAGGTAGCTAGGTTATGGCCCAAATTTCAAATACAATGATATATCTTATACAGAGTGTTTATAGCTTTTCTAACAAAATACATGAAGGAAAAAATGGTATTTTTATATAATAAAAATAATAAAAAACATAACTCTCGAAAAGTCTGATATAATAATGTATATTTGTTGTGAAACATAGTAATATTTGGCTTTGAATCTATAAGAAAAAACCTTGATAAAGAAACTAGGCTATGAATTTAAGATTGAAAACTTAAACCTTTTAATTTATAAGGATTTTTTGATGTGTATCACCATTGATCTAAAAGATCAAATGGATTCATATGAATCCACAAGGAAGAGAAAACTCATAATATTTTAAATATGCAGGCCTTTATAATGGCTTAAAAGGGAGGTGGAATGGCCTAGAAAAGAATGTACTCAGAAATAAAAAAAAGGATTTTGAAACATAATCAAAATAGATTTTGAGATAACATAAATAGAAATTGAAAAATTAATTATGACAAAGAAATCAAGTTTGACTTACTCTTCTCACACTTTAGTTGGGCCCAATAAATTTTTGGATTCTCTTTTAACATTCTTTTATTTACAACCCAAAACGACTAGGCCCCTAGTTTTGGGCCTTTTTCTACTTCTTTACACTTCGGGCTACATCATATAATATTGGGGCTGACTGCAATACTGATGTTATCTCTTTTTTTTCCCAAAAAAGGGGACTCATGACTAGAACGCACTTATTAAGGTCATCTTTTCTATTCATTGTGTGAAATGTACCTCATAATGACGCTATGGTAAGTTTGTATTGATTATATCATAAATACAATATCTTACTCTGGGTTTTATTTCTTGCGAGTTTTTATTTTAATTTAGTATAGGAAGTGGGCAGTTTTGATAAGAAAGTCGACTCCTTTCCTAAAGAATAGAATAAAATGATGGACCTTGCAATCAATCTTAAGATACCATAGGACTTTTCTAAAGGCTATAAAAATATTTTTTCAAAATGTTTATAAACTCGCAACATAATTTTTTTAATATAAAGCTTTTATTTTACTATGCTATGTATTTTCTTGTTCTATTTTCAGCAAGGGAGTTGACTCTTGACTAGTTTCTCATTTGGTAACAATATATTTTACCTTCATAATGAGCATGAAATCATAAAAAAGCTACAATAATAATTCTATATTCCTAATATAATATGAATGATTTTTTTATTAGTATTATCATATTCTTAAACTTTAATAAAGCCTATTATATTACAAAGTGGCTATTTTCCCTTTCTTCCAGGAAGTGAGTTGATTCACATGAATGAAGGAAGTGAGTCAAACACTTGAAGAAAGAGAGTATGTTCATAGAGACCAGGATGCCATATAAGAAAAAAGGTTATAATAATGCAGATTCATGATAAAAAGATAAATAAAAGGTGGTGAAATGAGTATAATCACTTAAATTAGCTATTTGAACTACCCATTGGATATTCACTTTTGAACTTTCCAAGCTTTAAAATAAAGTTGGATCTCAAATAGATTGATTCTTAAAACAATTAAGGGGAGATTCCACACTATATTAATGTAATTTGCAATTATACTCTTAAATGGTAAAAAAGTTTGAAAACTGGTTTGACCCATTACTTATCCATTATAAAATAATTTCTATATATTCTAATATAGATTTTCTTAAGAAAGTTGAATTTATGACGAATTAGAGGCCCCAAACCAAGAAGAAACCAAAGGGAGCATTGATCTCATATGATGTTTGGCGTGGATATTTCCATAAATTACTTAAATAATTTGAATGATTAATCATATTTTATGAGCAATAATGATGCCAGGTGGGGCCATGACAAGGGTGCTAAAACTGCATGGGATGACGTAATCTATTCTGGCATCGTCTCTTTACTTTATAAAGTTGAGGGCGAGTGAGGAAAGTAAAATGCGAGTCGCAGGACATGCAGACGGAGACCGCCGGATTATTCCAGAGTTCGTCTGATCCACGGCAGCCGATGGAGTCTCCGCCGCCCTCCATCGGCAACAGCCGCCATGGGGACTCCTCCTCCGCCGCCGCCCACCACCGCCCCCTCCAAACGCCGAGCTCCGTCATCTCTGACTCTAACCCTACCGGCTGTAACCCTATGCAGTCATGGCTGGAGTCCATCGCCCGGGCGCGTTACCGTATCCGAACCCTCGCCGCCGTCCTCCCTCCGTCCCCCTCCGCCGCCGCCCTTGACGCCGTCGCCGACTCCGACCGCCCCGCTCGCTCCCTTCTCCTCTCCGGCGATGGATACGCCGCCGTCTCCGCTGCACTCGCAGGCCCTTCCTCCGGCGCCGGCGACGACCCCCTCTGCCGGTGGCTCTACGAGGCCTACCAGTCCCACGACCCGAACCTGCGCCTCTTCGTTCTCTCCTTTGTCCCCCTTGTCGCCGGAATATATCTCTCGCGCGTCGCCGCCGCCGGCGCCACCTTCTCCCTCGCCGGCTTCGAGGCCGTCCTTCTCTCTCTCTACGCGGAGGAGGCCAAGGCGCGCGGCGGTGAACCCCTCCTGTTCCGTGTCCCTGATCTGTCCGCGCTGTGGCTCTACAGAAAGCCGCCGCCGCCCGGTAGCTCCGCCATCCGAGGAGGGCGGTCGCCGGAGGGGCCTGCCGCTGCCCGCCTCCATCCGACAGTTCGGATCCTGTCCCCTCCTCTCGAGCCGCAGACCGCCGTTAAGGCAACAAAGAGGGCCTCCATAGCCGCCGTCGCCCTAGATTGCTACTCCAAGAAGATTTCGCTCATGCCCTCCACCTCCAAGCTGGATCTATGCGAATTTGCTGCTTCCTGGGCCGGCCAGCGCCGCTCCTTCCCCGACAATCTCCATCAGCCACATCGGAAATCCAACCTTATGACTGGATCTTCGCTGGTACAAGGTGAAGACGAAGAGACCAGAAGCTGCGAGGAGGAGGTGGGCAGGTCGGAAATCGGAGATGGGGACGATGGCGGCGGTTCAGGGGGGCCCAGGGTTCCACTGACATGGGAGCTTCTGCAGCCGTTGCTGAGGATCCTGGGGCACTGTTTACTCGCTCCGGTGAATCCGCCAGAGGTCAGGGACGCAGCGTCGGTTGCAGTACGCTGCGTCTACGCCCGGGCTTCGCTTGATCTCATCCCCCATGCAATCTTGGCCTCTCGCAGTCTCATCCAGTTGGACGACAGAGCGAGGAAAGCAGCCGCCATGCCGACTGCAACCCTGCCTGAGGACTTGAGGACGCCATGCACCACGAAGAAGCCATAGACGCTCTCTCTCTCTCTCTCTCATATGGGTATGTTTCAAATGAAATTCGACTGATTTTTCAAGTTTTTCTTCTCCGCAAGAAGTTCAAGCTTAAGCGTCTACTACTGTGTTGCCTACCTGGTCGGAGTCCTCTTGGTACTTCACACCCCATCCACTAGGTTTATTGGATACTTATTTTAGATTAATCATTTCAGAGTCTCGTAAACTTGGGCCGTTCACTCTATCTTTTTTATCTAGAATTCTCAATGTGGTCACCCATCCCAAGTCTACCCTCATCTTTGGCTCCTTAACTCCATAGTTCTTATGAGATTCACTAACAAGTCACCCACTTATACAAACCTTATGTTTCCCAAGATTAATGAATAAAGTCAATGCTTATTATTACTTAGCTGCATCATATAAGAGAAAATCTCAGCTTTTTTGCTTTATTAATACATTGTTACAAATGATTTGTTATGTTGGGATGGTTAAATCTACCTCTCTAGGAATATGAGAGCTAGGCATTATGAGCAGGAAACTTAGGGTAATGATCTA
This sequence comes from Spirodela polyrhiza, assembly GCA_024713555.1. Taxonomy (NCBI): domain Eukaryota; kingdom Viridiplantae; phylum Streptophyta; class Magnoliopsida; order Alismatales; family Araceae; genus Spirodela; species Spirodela polyrhiza. The sequence goes on along the minus strand of CM046544.1, from coordinate 4,059,102 downwards.
TTTTTTAAAGATTTAAGAGAAAATATCAACTTTTTTGCTTTATTAGTACATTGCTACAAAGGATTTGATTTGTTGGCATGGTAAAATCTACCTCTCTAGGAATATTGAGAGCCAGACATTATGAGCATGAAACTTAGGGTAATGATCTATTTTTTAAAGATTATGATTCATTTATTTAGAATGGAGATGATTCCTAGATGTGACCATTATTGACTGCACATGACGAAAATTTATTTTTCTCTAATATTTGAAATAAAGATAATTCGCCACTGCTTCAGAAATAAAAATAATATTTTTATAGTAAAGATTAGAGCTTGAAAGCTATTTCCTTCCAGACTTAATTTTGCTGCCCAAATTTGTTGACCCAGTTGACTTGACTGGGTTGGGTTCCAAATTTGGAAAAAAATGCTTTGGTTTGGGTCAAACTCTGCCATCGACCTGGTCCAGCCAACGTACCTGTCATCTCCACGTGGAATCTACCGAGGCTCCTCGCAGAGCTGGCCCACCGAGCCGGTTTTAGGTGGGGTCTGACTGGTCAGCAACGGCGGTCTGGAGGGAACCAGGTCAACGCGCACTCCAAGTGGGCTCGTGGTCTGTCAACGGAGTTTTTTTTTTCCCGCGCATGAGGAAATGCGACGACATGCTGCAGAATATTTCAGAACATTCCGACGGCGGTGGTCGTCACGCTTTAAAATAAACTCACGTAATTTGAATATATATATGTTAAAATTTACTATTTTAAAAATATATTTATTATTCTTCAAAATTATAGAGCAGAACCGGCCGTTGAAATCTTTATCGACTACGACTTCCTTCAAAATAATAATAAAATTAAAATTGTTTACTCCAATAAAACTAACTGTTTTACACCAGCTGTCTGAATATGAGCGTCTTTTTATCAGGCTTTTTGTGTGTGTGTGGGTAGTGAGTCAGAGAGAGGGGAGAGAGAGAGAGAGAGAGAGAGAGAGAGAGAGAGAGAGAGAGAGAGGAATGAAGATTCGGGGCATTTGGCCTTGTATGCATAATTCATGTATTAGAAAGAGTTCGGATATGTTACCGGTTTGGCTATTACCCAAAAAGCCGATCCGAAAGTCTCGAGTACGGTGGTGCACGTGACCAGCTCCGTCCAGCAGTCCCAGCACGTGCTGGCACGTGTCGCTGCTAGCCGCCATGACCGCCAGCTGAACCCCCGCCCCTCAACTACCCCCACTGCCATCCAAATAGGCGGCCCACCGTTGGATGACCACATCGTGGAGACAACTGAGATTCTCTCTCTCTCTCTCTCGCTCGATATATATATACAGTGTGAAAATTTTACTTGGGATATTTATCCTCGAAAATACATAAATAAATTTAACTAGGCTGTCATGCAAATATTATTATTGTTAAAAATAGGTTTATTCTTAATGCAAAGTGATCTGGAATATGAGCAAGCATGATTATTTCATTAGGAATAATGTGCTTATTTACTAATAAAATGATTAATACATTGTCTCTTTTGATATTTTGTGAAAATTCCCCGGATATTAATGCTCATAATATTTTTTTTTATTTTTCAATACAATAGATTAGAAAATATTATGTGACCGTAAAATCCAACGGGCGCTCTCCCTCTCTCTTTGATATTTTGTGAGAAACCATTGGAAAATCTCAATCTTGCAAATAAAATAAAAACTTTATGATATTGCGAAATTACTTCGACGTTTGGGGGCCATGCAGAGGAGGGTGTACGTCCTGTCTTCCGTTTGCCGCGGTGCGAACAAGTAGATGTCGTTTCCTGGGGTTTTTTGGTAGTTTTTATTAAAAAACAGGGACCTAAATAGAAGTTGGTTGCAACAAATTGATCGCCGTGTTAAGAGCAACTCCCCCACCAACTTCCCGGCGAAGAAGGAAGAGAGGGGAACCTTGCAGCCTTCATAAATTCTGAAGGGTAGGGGAAGATCGCCATTTTCTCGCGTTGTCGTCGGACTGGAGCTCTTCCTCGCCTCGATCTTCACGCCCCCGTGTGCGATCTCGTCGAGGTCCGGCTCTGCTCCGCGGGGTTTGACACGTTCTCCTCCAAATCTCCGGCGAGGGACGCCATCTGTTGTGCGAAGTCGCTGCCCTGTTTCTCCTCGGTTCCGTCGTCCCTGGACTCCAGGTTCGCTTTCAAGGTTAGCCGGGCTTTGAATCTGTTCTCGCATCGTTCAGAAGGGGGCTGCGTTTTCGGGGTCCTTTTCTCGCTCCTTCGTCCGTCAATGTAATTGCTGTATGATGCCTTCGGTTGGCCATTGCTGATTTATGGGTTTCTGTGTTTCTCTGCTGGGGATATCATGCTCTTGGGATAACTGCTGGAATCTGTCTGTCTTGCATCGTTCTTATTTTGCTCCAATTTTTCATTTCTCATTTGTTTTCTTCGAGCAGTCGAGTCAGAGAAACTTCGACAGAAGCTTGCTCTGACATGACATTTTGATAGTCTATACTCATTGTGCTCTTTGTAATCTGTCTTGGCAGTCCATGAAGACTGAGCATCCTAGGGCAGGGTATCCCTTTCTTTTCGATACATAGACCTTTAGTTGGTTTAACTGAGCTTGCCTTCCCTCTGTTTCCTGTTGGGCTGGTTTGGCTTTTAGTGATACTGCATCCAGTAGGCTTTGCTTATTTTATCTGCGATGACATTTAGCCATGTAAATCTCAATTATGATGTTTTGGTGCATGCAGATGGCAACCACCACGTCTCATCATTTGGTTGGAACCACGTCTCATCATAACAGATCAGGGAGGATTTCAGTGAAATTTATATCCAGGGGGATAGGCGTTGTGACTAGTCGAAAACGAATCCAACACTGCAGTGTGCAGAAATCAGGGCTCATTCATGCGTCAACTTCACAATCATCTTTTCCAGTTCAACTACAATCAAGCAAAAGTGGCAATGATTCCCGAAAGAAATCAAGTTGGCATTTCTACATACTGCTTCTAATTTTTTTTTTGAAGTTTTCCTGGTATCGATTTGATTAATTTTTCCTTTCAATCTTCTGTTCTTGCATAGAGGTTTAAAATTTTGATAATGGGAAAGTTTTTTGATCAGACATTGATGTATTGAACAAATCTTTGAAATGAGTTCTATTCTGACTTTATCTTCTCGCTAAATCATGCTCGATTTCAATCCAACGGTAGTAGGAAACACCTCCTGTTTACCTAGATTGTCGAAGTTCATTAATTATTGAACTGTTCAAGCCTATGTTGTTGGTAATGACCAGAGATCAATGAATGACCTCTTTTCCAGTGAAAGTTGGGATTTGTCAATGCTTTGTGCTTGTAACAATTGGGATGGTATGCCACCACACAAATCTGGGGTGGTGAGGAAAAATAAAAAAATTAAAGCTAGCAGAACTCATAATGTTAGACAGTTTATCGGTCAGCAATTTTCAGAAAATGCTGGTTATTCCTTCATAAATAGGAAACCTTGTAGCCGAACCAATCCATCAGGCTTTGAGATTGGGGCAGCAGTTCAAATAAGGTCTGTCATACCCACACACACATAAGTGTAGTCACAACACCGGACTTTTTTATTTTCAAATATTCTGGTTGCCAAATCATGTATAACATGATTTAACTTGTTTAGTTGCATCATTTTGAACATTAGTTATCGTTCTCACAACAGTGGTCTATGCTTGCTATCTTCTCTGAAATTAAATTTTTTTTCTTGCTGCTGTTATATTTTTTTACATTTCTTGCACCATCTTATTGTGTAATATATTTTTAACTATGTGAATCATGTTCTAAAGTTTTTGTTCCTTCTTCAGATGAGGTTGCTCTCATTTTGATTCGACATGGGGAGTCCCTGTGGAACGAGAAAAATCTCTTTACAGGTTGTGTTGATGTGCCCCTCACTGAGAAGGGTGTTGAGGAGGCGATTGAAGCTGGTAGAAGAATTAGCAACATACCAGTTGACATGATTTATACGTCTGCATTAATTCGTGCTCAGATGACGGCAATGCTTGCAATGACCCAGCACCGGCGCAAGAAGGTAATATTTTACCCTATTTCAATCACTTTGATCGGTCCTGATTTAACTTGATGAGGGTTTTAGGAGAAAATTTCATATTTTATGTATGAATTATAGAAAAACATGCTAAGGTTTTATCTTTCCTGATTTGCAGGTTCCTATTGTTATGCATGATGAAAGTGAACAAGCGAAGGCATGGAGCCAGATATACAGCGCGGAGACCAAGAAACAATCTATCCCTGTAATTGCGGCTTGGCAGTTAAATGAGAGAATGTAAGCATAACTCCTTTTTTATGTTTGCAATTTCCTTCGAGGTAACTTTTATAAATTTTGATATATTTGGCATTTTTTCTGTAATCTTTTCCGAACAGGTATGGAGAATTACAGGGTCTTAACAAGCAGGAAACAGCTGACCGATTTGGAAAGGAGCAGGTCCATGAGTGGCGCCGTAGCTATGATATTCCGCCTCCTAATGGGGAGAGTCTTGAAATGTGTGCTGAAAGAGCTGTCGCATATTTTAAGGGGCAGGTTCGTCGTCTGTGTTCATCTCACTCTACTGAAGAACTGTCCTATTTTAAAGCTGAATCTTCCTTCATATTTTGATTCATTTTATTTTATGTTTCATTAATTTGTTAATTAAAAAGCACTGGCTGCTGCTTTGTCTTTTTGTCAAGAACTAATCTGGCATCTGACCACTGATGGGCGTTTTTTTCCACAGATTGAGCCTCAGCTCCTGAATGGGAAGAACGTCTTGATTTCTGCTCATGGGAATTCACTCAGATCTATCATTATGTACCTTGACAGGCTCACTTCTCAAGAGGTGATGCGTTGTTCAGGACATCTAGGATGAGCATCGGACTTCTGATTTGGATGTGACGCTGACTTTCTTTTCTTGGCAGGTTATCAGCCTGGAGCTGTCAACGGGGATCCCTATGCTTTACATATTCAAGGAAGGAAAATTCATCAGGAGGGGGAGCCCAGTAGGACCTTCCGAAGCTGGCGTTTATGCATACACGAGGGTACGCATCTCTCTATCTAAGTTACTTGCTGGATATGAATGCCTTTTTGTGCATGTTTATTTTATTTATTTTTACTTATTTTTCCTCATAATCCTTCTCCGATAAGCTTTCAATATGCATGCAACAAAACCCAAGTAACATAAAAAAGATGGCGCCCAGTGCTATTTATTTTTAGAAATATTAATCGGTTGACTCAGTCGGATGAACCAGTCCACCTTCATCTTACTATACTTGCACAGCCCCATAGCTTTTGCACTGAAGGTGCTTGGGATTTATTTTCTGGATGAATCCCAACGCTGCTTTCTTGAGCGCCTTAGAACAACTAACTGAAGAATTCTGCAAGTAAAAAAAAAAAAACAAAAAAATCTGACGGCATTGTTTCCTCCGGTTTTTCCAGAGTCTCGCCCTCTACAGACAGAAACTCGATGAAACGCTGCCCTGATCTCTTCTGCAGTGCGGCATAGCCGACACGTTCTTGTGCTCCTCCGGTGCTCATAGGTTGATCATTCTTTCATATCTTCTGTAATCTGAGTGAGCATTCAGGTCTCCCCTTCAGTCCAGTTCAGTTCCTCCTCCGCTGCTCTTCATCTTTTAGAAATATCAAGTTTCTTGATGCCCTGTTTGGTCTTATGATGGCATAGACAGCTGGGCTCTACATGATCATACGATGATCAACGACTGGCGTTTATGACATGAAGAACTATTATTTATGATGCTAAACCCACTTATGAGCCTACTTGGGTGATATGATCACATACCCAGTTATCACTCAAATAGAGAGAGAGAGAGAGAGAGAGAGAGAGATGGTACGAAACCCACCAGGAAGTGTTCAGTGGATAATCTCCATTAGAGCCCGTCTCTTCGTAGGGTTTCTCAGGAAAAAAGCCCTACCAGGGGTGGAGCATTATTGGATGTTCTTCGTCTCCGACGACCAGGGAGTAAGACCCACCGTCCAGCACCTTGGAGCCGTCGAGCGCCGCCCTCGAGAGGTGCTCGCAGGGGCTCACAGAGAACGTCAGGTTGGCGGCCTCTCCGGCGCTCAGCTGCACGGAGGCGAAGCCCACCAGCTGCTTGCCTGCGCCGCCGCCCTGCGGATTGGAGCGGCGAACGAACAGCAGCACCGGGTGCCTTCCGGCGGCCTCCCCTTCGTTGCGGACTCCCACGACGGCGGAGAACTTGAGCCTCTCGCAGGACTCGGAGCTCATCTCTGCGACATCAATGGCATCGCCGCCGCTCGACGCCCCTTCCTCCTCCGCGCCGCCGCCGACGGCGGTGGGCTCGCCGGAGGCGAGGCGGCGGTCAGCGACGGCGACGAACCTGTAGGAGTAGGACGAGTAGCTGAGGCCGTACCCGAAGGGGAAGACCACCTCGCCGGTGTAGAATCGGTAGGTCCGGCCGGGGTAGCCCGCCGCCGGGTCCGGCCGCATTCGCATGTCGGTCATCGGCACCGCCGTGAAGTCCTGCGGGTACCAGGTGACTGGTAGCCTCCCCCCTGCGCACGAACAGTTCGTCAGCGAGCCACTCGATCAAACTCGGAATTCAAACGGACCCATGGAGGAGTTCTGATCGCCTCTTCTGAGGGATTGACTGATCACCTGGGTTGTGTTCTCCGAAGAGGACCTCGGCCATGGCGGTGCCGCCGGCCTGGCCGGGATACCCTGCCCAGACGATGGCTCCGATCGTCGGATCGGCCTTCGCGAACGAGACGTCCACCGGGCCGCCGCAGAGCAGAACCAAGATCACCGGCCTCCTCGCGGCCTTCGCCACGCTGGTGATCAAGCTCCGCTGCATGCCCGGGAGGACGAGGTCCACCCTGTCCAGATCCTCGCTCTCCTGCTCCTGGTCCAGCCCCATGAAGAGGACGACCTGATCCACCGCTCCCGCGAGCTTCACGGCTTCGTCGATGGCGGCCGACGGGCAGGCGGCGGACTCGCAACCGGGGAGGTAATGGGTCTCGCCCACGTAGCTCTTCAGCGCCATCAGCGGCGTGATGGAGGTGCAGGGCGGGCCGGCGTAGTCGCCGAGCATCTTCCAGGCGTTGTTAGAGTTGGGCCCCATGACGGCGATGGATGCGACCTTGGCTTTCGACAGTGGGAGCAGGCGGCCGGCGTTCTTCAGCAGGACGATGCCGTCTCTGGCCGCTTCGAGGGCCAGGTCCTGGTGCTCCTGTGTGCAGACCTGGGAAGGCCCGAGGTTGCCGAAGGCGAGGGACTTAGGGTTTCCGTTGAACAGGCCGAGCCTCATCCTGACGGAGAAGAGGTTGCGGAGGGCCCGGTTTATGTCGCCTTCCACGAGCTTCCCCAGCCGGAGGGCCTCTTCAGTGTACTTCTGCAGGTAGGCCCCGCAGTTCACGTCCATTCCTGCGAGCTTTCCGCGTCAGATCGCCATGGAAGGAGGGAACGACCTCGGTGGGGGGGGAGGGAGGAGGGAAGCTCTCACCGGCTCTGAGGGCGTCTGCAACTGCTTCCGGCGGGCTTCCGGCGTAGCTGTGGTTCTCGTAGATGACGGCGACCGCGTCGCAGTCCGAGGTGATGTACCTGAGAAATTATTTACAGAGCAGAGCTTGGACTGGTTCATCAAAAAAGGGGAGGTTTTTAAGAAGACGATGAGACAGATTCGAGATTTTTCGTTTCCAATTTTGATCCATCGACGGCCGCCTACCCGTTGAAACCCCAGGATCCCCTCGCCGTTCTTGTCAGCAGGTCGTGGTCGGCGCAGGTGGGGACGCCGTTGACGCGGTTGTAGGAGCACATTATTCCGCTCGCTTGGCCCTCCATGACGCAGCTCCTGAACGGGGGCTGGTAGGTGTCTGCGAGGTCCTGCGCCGAGACCTGCCGCCGCCGCCGCCGCCGAGAGAGAGAGAGAGAGAGAGAGAGCCCAGATCAGAACAGGAGGGTGGCGAGAGAGATCATCCAGCGGCCCCCAGGGCATGGCGGCGAGGTCACCTTGGCGTCGAAGGAGAAGCGACTGAAGCCCTTCCAGCGGTCCAAGTCGTAGGCGGTGAGGTGCTTGCAGCAGGCCGAGGCCTTGAGCTCCCCTCGCAGGCTCCCGCCATGGAAGGAGTCCCCCTGGAGCCCCCTCACGTACGCGACGGCGTACTTCCCGGCCGTCAATGGGTCCTCCCCGGGCGTCTCCTGCCCCCTCCCCCACCTCGGGTCCCTGAAAATGTTTATATTCGGCGACCACAGCGCCAGCCCCTCCGCCTGCCCCGCATTGTAGAAGGCCCTCGCCTCCGTCCCCACCGCCTGGTTCGCAGCGATCCAGAAACGGGGCACAGATCAGAGAAGAACCAACTGGCTCTGGTTTCTCCTGCGAAGATCAGGGTAAGACCTACCTGCCCGATGCGGTACCAGAGGAGCGGGTTGAAGGTGGCGGCGGTGAGGATGACCTGGGGGAAGCTGGTGGCAGCGGTGAGGGCGCCCTCGAAGCGGATGCCCCGGCCGGAGTTGGAGACCCCGTGGAGCGACTCCGACCACCACTGGAAGGCGGGGATGCCCAGCCGGGAGACGCCGGCGGCGGCGTTCCCCAGCTGGGAGATCTTCTCCGGCAGGGTCAGCCGCGATACGAGGTCCTCCACCCGCTTCTCTATGGGGAGCGTCCTCTTGCAGAACCCGTAGCTCCTCGTCGCCGGGTCGGCAGCGTCGCAGGCGTACGGGGCGGCTCCTGCCCTCGCCGGCGGCGCCGCCAGTCCCGCCACCGTCAACAATGCCAGTAAGAAGAAGGCGACACGGTGGGCCGGCAACCCCGCCATCGCCCCCTCCTCTCTCCCGTCCCCTATTCCCTCCTTCCCACGGCACAAGCTGCTCCTCTGCGGACAACAGCGATGAGAGAGACAGAAGCGGCCATATATAGATATATATCCAGAGAGAGAGAGTGAATGAGTAAGAGAGAGAGAGAGAGAGAGAGAGAGAGAGAGAGAGAGAGAGAGAGAGTTAGTGAGTGAGAGTGAGAGTTAGTGTGAGAGAGAGAGTGAGAGAGTTAGTGAGAGAGTTAGTGAGAGAGAGAGAGAGAGAGAGAGAGAGAGAGAGAGAGAGAGAGAGAGAGGGGGGAGGGAGGCAACTTTTCATAAAGCGCATGATTCGGTCAGGTTTAAAATGGGAGAGGAGGGCCGGGTTGGCGACCCGGGGAGAAACTCGGAGCTCGGAATCGATTCGGTGCCGGGTTGGCTCGGGCAGGGGCTAATGGGTCACATTTAATAGGCCCATTAAGGAGATTGGGCCTGATGCTGTGGTCCGGACAAGATGAGACAACTAATGCGGACAAAAACCCTGTCGGTGGGCCCGATCTGATAAGGACAAAGCGGCGGTGTCAGTCTCATCGCTTTCCCCCATGTGACCGGCCCGATGGGCCCCACAAAAAAAACTGCCACTCGGGCCTGGCCCAGTTGCTCTGTAATCCGAATTTAGAAATATAGCACAAACGAATTTAGAACATTATAATATTCTTTTACGGATATCTAGAATCAGAAGCTGTCTGCTTTGCACGTGCAAGCGCCGGATTGGTCCAGCTCATGCACCCGCAGATGATGAGTCAACGCGTGGAACAGTGATCAATCTGCCTGAACGGTGACAGCGGAGAGCCGATGAACTGAAAGAATTTACAGACTAACTCTCTCTCTCTCTCTCTCTCTACATATATCTGTATATCTCTAACTCTTTCTATGATGAAGATGACGAGCGAGTTGACTCGGGCTCGCGGCGGCTTCTGTCCCCGCCGCCGGCGGAGAAAGAATGGCGGCAGCGCGACCAGGAGGGCGAGTCCCCACCTGCATCTCTTGCACTCGCCGAGACGGAGGACGGATTTTTCGAGTGACCCAGCTAAATTCTGAATGAAAGTATTCTAGCGGCCTTGTTTTATAATATTTTTCTATTTTTAGTCACTCGTATAGAAAACAACATTTTTTTACTAAAAATGCGCTGTTATTTCAATCCGATCCGGAAATGAGTAAAACCATCCAGCTCTTATTACTTGGCGTCTCAACCCCAGTAAAAATAGATTTAACAAGGATTTTTGCTATTGTAAAGACCTTATATATCCCTCTCTATCTCTACTCTCTTCCATTGGGCACTTTCTCCCTCCTACAAGGATGGCTGGAGTCTTTCACCATTTTATAATGCTAAGAAGGCGTAAAGCAGGTGGTTGAGAGTGTTTGGATCATTTCCCTCTCCTCTTCAACTTGGAGATCATGTTAAGTACCCTTCTTGTTATAAGATCTTTTCGTCGTTTCACATTGCAAATGGATCAGAATATAGATGGTTGATAATATTTTGAGCACACCATTGTCCTTTTCAAGTCGGATAATAAACAAAAATAATTTTCAAGATTTTTCAGTAAACTGAAGCACATAGGGAATTGTACAAGGTTCTTGATATTTTATAGTTTTGATGAGGAAAAACTAAATGGAAAGGTAAAATATCAATTTTATACTACTAAAATTAAGCTAAATGTTGGAGAAACGTTGGCTGAATATTTTTATCCCTTGGAAAAACTCATGTATGATTTCAAGACTAAGTGCATGACCTAGAGTCTCTTTTTGTTTTTAAGAAGGGAGTCAACTCGTAAGCCTATTCACTTGGTCAAATGAGTTTTACATTCAATTTTGAGAAAGAGACAATTTTAGTGATATTATGATAGCTTCATATGTCAGAACCTCATTAGAAATGTAGGTTTTTTATTAACTTTCTTTGTAGTAATGAGTCAAATTACTTTAATATGGTTTTTGGATTTGGTTAGTGGGCCTTAAATATAAAACATAAATTATCTATTTTTTTGAAAAACTAAATATGGTTTTTGTATGTAGGCCAAAAATGTTTTATATTATCTTACCATGAGGCAATTTGGGTTAATAAATCTATCAATTGTACTCCATTACATTTGTGAAACTTGAACAAACCATTTTTTTAAAATGGCCCATTTTATGGCTCAATAAACTAGTAATATCTATGCAGAATGAAACCTGCTGGAAATGCTGATTTTTGTCATTTTTGATAAGGTTGTTTGTGAGAAAATAAGAAAAAATGCGGAGAAGATAAGAGGAAGGAGGAGAATCGACTTAATCCACATCACTAGCAAAAGGGAGGATGATTCAGTTCATTGACACTCCTGATCATCCCAACATAGAAAAAAAGAATTTTTTGATCTTCATCACTACTGACTGACCTTGAAGGAAAAAAGATGAAAAAGAAAAGAATTGTTGACCTACATTGTTATCCAAGTAGGGGCTGAGACAAGAGAAGAAAAAAATAAGAAATCATTTCACCCACATGTTGCAATGTCTAGTACATTATTGCAAAAGGGAAAGAGAGAAGAAATCATTCCAACACGAAATTATAAAAGAGAGAGAAGATGAGTATGAGAAGAAATCATTCCATCTTTCTACCATAACCTTCAATTTCGAAATTGCAAAAGAAGAGGAGGAAAAAAAGAAAAATCCTATCCACATGATGAGATCTTCAACATGTGATGTTGGGTAAATTTTTAATCCCTTACATTTAAATTTTAAAAAGAAACTAATGCATTCTCAAAGCATGAAATCTAAGAGGAAGAGAATCAGAAATTTCTATGATTGAGGCTGCCTAGAGTTGTGCGATCTAGAATGAGATTTACAAAAATCTTGAGTTAGTTGCCATTGTAAAATCAAGTAGGTTGTGTGAGCCTATAATTTATATGGTAAACAACTAACAATATAGTGGAACCTAAGGATAGTTTCATTGAAGAGTATAAGTCAAGAGTACTAAACCATAATAAAATTATTATGTGAATCTTCTTGTGCTCATCTCTAAAAGAATAATTGAGTAAGAATAAAATAATTAGAAAATAAAAATATTAATTCACCTTGATATTAATATCATGCAGCCATTTAAAAGTCAACATGAGGGCTGCATTGTTTATGTCCACCCATTAATCCTTTCATCCAGGCTTACAAGCAAGTTGAGAGCCCATAAAAATAACATAAGCAAGTCACTGTTGAACACATTCAAGGGAGAGCCTTTTATTAAGATTTATATTTTCTTAAACATCAACATAAGGATTCTAATCTGGTAACCTTGATGAATACCAACTAAATTGTTATAAGGTAGTTGTAAATCTTGCAAGTAAAGCAATCTATGCCCAAGTTTATCTTCATGGAGGATTATGAGTGATAATGCAATTGTGTGGATGATATGATACATTGAGTGTATATAGTATGCTAGTGAGAGAGATTTATCACCATGATGCAATTTGAAGAATTAAACTAGTTGATAGGGTCAATAGGTGTCCAACTCCTAGGTCTATTAGCACTTGGGTGTAATCTTTATGAAAAATTAGTAGAACTCAAGGAGCAAGAGCTCTCAAAAATTTCAAGTGCAAATAGAATGAGGAGCCAAATAGCTATCTGAAATATTAATAGGATTCTTTGCATGAAATTAACCTTTCATCTGCTTAATGAAATTAATGCATCAAATAATTCAAGATGAGCCTTAACATGAGTGTTAATTCCTAGGACACCAAAAATTTGTGTTGATGCAAACCACCAATATGTACATTTAGTTTACGTGTTTGCTATTCATTTTCAAAATTACATGAATATTAATGTATACCAAAGTGAACTAGGGTGACTAACCTAATCCTCTCAATGAGGCTAACTATTGTAATTATGCTCTAGTTTTGCTATACAATTTAAAAATAGATAATGATATCTAGATCTATTGAATTAGAAGGTTTAATCTCTACCATTAGTACACTACAATTAGGAATTATTATTTAGTAATAGTCATTAGTAAGTTTAATCACCTCCCTATATACTACATTTTCTATCCTTGAACTTTTCATAACCCACTATAAGATCTTGGTCATCAAAAAGATTACAAAGATGCCTAATAATACTAGAATATTATCGATTAGTCATCAAAATAGAAAAGTTGGTTGTTGAGTCGTTCAATTTAAAAGTTGGTCTCGTCCTACCATATCACTTGTCAAATATGTCATGACTAATTTATTTAAGCAAGATTCATTTGTTGAAAAATTTATATGATTTGAAGTGCACGAAATAATCAACTAAAACAACTTCATTATTTCTTTGAATCAAACCTATGATTAAGACATATCTAATGGGTTGAAGTTGGTTAATTCAGGTTCATTTTTTGGAAAGCTTCATAGGGTGTTCCTAATTATTAGTTGAATGAAAATTATTTTCATTATATTATAGGGCTTTATATAGCATCACAATACCAAGATGGAGGTGGAGGGAGGGGGGCTGAATTACTTTTACTCTAATTTTCTAATCCCTTGTTATTTTCAAGTGTATTTTCCTTTTTCTATTCTTGTAAAATAGTAATAGACAAAGACACAAGATTGATAGTGGTTTGGTCTATCTGACCTACTTCATGCTTTAAATTTTTTTTCATTGAGGTTTCATTAATATTTTGTCGTCAAATTGAACTTAGGCTTAATCCATATTTGAATTTTTTGAGACCCTTGGACATAGGTTTTGATATTACATATATGAGAAAATTATTTATTAACTTTAGATATTTTACACAAGCTTATGATAATTATTGAATATATTTCTTGAAATCAATTATTAATTTATGTCATAAGATTATGACTAGTCATTGAATCCAATGAATTAACCTTCGAGATCAAAAGACTTAATGAATTGGTAAAGCTCAATATTTATGAAACTAAATATTTGTTGAAAAAATATTGAAATAAGTTAGTTATCTATATCATCTGACCCTTTAAATGCAGCTATTTAAATTGATTCACATTTATCACAAGAAGAAATAGAAAAGGTTTTAAAAAATAATAAAAACTTTGGTGTCTCAAACTTGAAAACTAGAGGGTGACATGTTGACTATTTATATGGAGAAAATGACTAGCTTAATATTTCTATTTGAAGTCAACATTCTCATGAAAATTGTGTTTCTAAGAAAGATAAATCTCTAATTTAAAGTTTAGATCAGACGGATAAATGAATAGTAAGATATGATTTTAAAATCAGTCAAAGGTCACTATCACACATTTTAGATAATGGTAAGAATTTAAATTACTTTACTGATTTTGTATGACCTTTTCAAAATAGGAAACTAATGGAGATTGACATCTTGTAAGTAAAAAAAACTTGAGAAATAAGATATCTAACTCTATAATCCTTCACATTGATATATTATCTCTTACAATCCTATAAATAGTCAATGTGTATATTTAAAGAAAATAGTGAAATTTGATAAGAAAGATCCTCTGAGTCTAGAAATAGGCAAGTGAATGGCAAACCAATATAAGAAATTGAGTCTTTTTTGTAAGGGAGAGAAAATTTAGAAAGAACTTGTAACATGAGTGAGAAAGAAAACTTATAGAAAGATAGGAATAAAGAACCTAATTAGATCATGTGTTGGCACATTTACCCACAAAAGAAAATCTGATATTGTAGAAAAATCAATTCATCCACCCTATTAATAGTTCAAATAGCCCCTTAGACATTATAGATTTCACTTCAGCCAACTCAAAATGTTAGCTCATAATTTTGTTTCAGATTTATGACTCTAGGAAGCCAAACTAAAATTGATTGATATGATCTGTTTAGAAAAACCCCTAGATTTATAGACCAAAATATGGAAATAGAATAAAAAATAAGATAGACAAGAGATAACTTACTAAATCCACAATGGAATCTAATTATTAGTGGAGAAATAGTAAGAAAAATCTCCCACACCCTTCCAAGATGTCTCTTGAAAGATTATTTCTAAATTATTAGGAGAAACCATAATTTTTCCTCTCAAAAAATTTATTTATGATGAGGGATTTTTAAAATTGTGAAAAATAATGTTATCAAGGGTTTGAAATAGAAAATTCAAGCTGAAATTAGTGTAAAAACTCTAATGAGATTATTGAAGTGAATTTATCACAATATGAAATTAAAGAGACTTTGCAACTTGTGAGTACTTTTTGGAATTATACGGCTAGGTGAAACACCAAAAGGAAGTTAATTAGTGATTATAATATTTTATTATTAAAATTTAAAATTTAAGTTAAACTTAAATTACAGTGTGTTGCAATATGTGTGAGCGCACATTTATTGCAATAATATTTCTTAACTCTCTCACAAAATACATGAATATTTTCATACTAGTTAGTCTCTCATATGGCTATTTCTAATCTTAGAGAGAACTTTCCTCTAGTATTTATTAATTCTTTCAAGAATTACACAGTGACATTTGTATGATCAACCACTAAAATACCACAAATTTATCTCCTTGGAGACTTAGCTCCTTTTGAGCTAAATATGACCATTGACACTTGTATTTTTTCCAAATCATAATGAAGATATAATATTCTTGCATGTTGATGATGTGTGCATAAGAAAATGTTTGTACGACTTGAATCCTTCACATATTTGACTTATTTTTATTCTAGTAGCTTTTTCCACAAGTGAATTTTTATCTTTGAATAGTTTCTCAATTTTATCAGATCTTCAACATTCATAATCCTTATTAAAAAACATGCCATTGTTGAAATATCCAATGGTTATAAATATTTTGAATATGAAAAAAGATCAAATTAAAAAAACTGCCATTGAAACATTCTTAAAACTTTTATAGAATCATATGTTTTAAAACTTTTAGAATAAATTCAAGACATATTATAATAGAACAACATTAACATGATCTTGGGTTTTAGGTGAGGATCAAGAAAGGGAAAGGTTGAATTGATCTCCTTTCTCTCTCTTTGAAATACTTTTCTTTGTGCTCCCTCATCTATTAGGTTAATCTTTATTGGGCTATAACCATGAACAATATGATTTATAGTGATTCATCACTAGTCTACATCTACTCTCCAACGACATTCTCTATCCTTGGGTTCTTTTATTAGATCATCCAAATCACAACCATTGATTTCACAAGATCAACTCCCTAGGATTTCACCTAAAAATCTCATTCTAAATTCACAACTCTAAGAGGCTTACACCACTATTTTCATAGGACAACTCTCCCAAAGTAATTAGATAAATAATCACTAATAATAACCCACAAATATAATACTTGATCACTGTGAGTATGTCTAGCAAATAATCTTTGAATACTTTAAATTATTATAACAATAGAAGATGAATACATTGTAGGTAGATTTTTTATCTTCTTGTTGTTATTATTATCAGTTGGTACACAAACTTGAAGGATTGTCTTTAAGGTTGAGAATAGTAAAATATCTTGAATGCTTCTCTCGAGAATAATCTTTTCTTCAATTTATACATAGCTAGCGATGGATCCTCTTTCTCATCTTTTTGAATACACTACACAAAGATCACATAAATAGAGAAAGAATATGTGGAAGAATAAATGTAGACGTTGAGGATTAATTCTTCTTGTTGAAGATCAATGATATTTATATATAAATCAAGTGAAAAGTATTCATAGATTTTTTCAAATATCTAATGACTAGATTAATATAAAATATAATTAAATTCAAAGCTTGTGTGAATCTAACATATTATATCATTTAACTATTTTAAATATTTTTTGAGAAAACCAATATATGAATTCTTTAGGACTTAAGTTCATATCTAATAATAGTTGATTCACATAAATCTGATAGAAATCTAATAACTATATAGTGAACCCAACAAGACATATCTTACAGAATGAATTCAATCAAATAAGATATGAGATGTAAGTGTACATTGTGAACTTCAATATTAATATTTTAAATCATAACTTCTTTGTCAACTTAAAACTCTTTAAAGTACCCAGCTTGATATTGACCTCTAGGTAGCACTTTCCAACCTTATGTCTAGTTTAATAGAATGGATTTAAGGTGACAAGGGTGGAGGAAAATAATCAAAATCAATGTTACACTCTAAAGAATCTATTTTTCATAAGAAAATAGAAGAACAACATATTATCTAGAACAATCTAAGAAAAAACTCAAAAATATCCCTTCTTCTTCCACTCTATCATATTTTTCTAGTATTTTCTCAATTTTTGTGATATTTTTTCATCCTTTAAGTGTGGCAATAATCGATATCATCTATTTTACTAGATGATAATGAATATTTAGAGATATGCCCAACTACATATAGGCGACGATGATTGATATCTGCATTTTAGTAGAGAATAATTGATGTTTACATATATGCTCTTTATTGTGTGACCTAGTGAAGACCCATAGATTTGTGTGTCACTATTTCACAAAGAGAAAGGGTGGCATGGTTGGGCATGTGCTATTGGATGAACTTGTTGCATTTTCCTCCTATATGTGCTTTGGCTTGTGCATTTGTCACAATTCCCAAAGGTGGCAAGCAACGTGTTTCCTCCTAGTTCATCGGATCTAGCTACTTTTATGACCCAAGATTCAAGGGAATGCTTGTGCATTCTGTGAACCCAACAACATGAAGCTTTAATGACCTTTAGATCTGTGTAGTACAATACCATCAAACGACTTCATTTAAGGGGGTAACATAGCACATTGAGGAGAATCAGATCAAGCTCTTGTTGCCATTGGATCTGAAATGAGGGAGGAGAGATATTAGTTTCACATTGAAATGAGGTGATACTCTTCTTCATGAGAGGTATCTCCAAAAGGGTCAGGTTCTAGCCCTGGCTCCTAGTGGGTAGTGAAGATGAGCCTATAGCAGCCCAAATCTGGTTCTCATGATCCGTGACCCCGTTTACATGGGTTGCAAAGTGGTTGTCCTTTGGGCCTACTTCTAGATGTAGTGTGGCCTCTAGCTTGGATTGTGCTAGCTAAGCACTATGTCTTTGGCTCATTGAGCGGTGTGCCATAGTAATCCATTTTTTCTCTTTTTTACTTATTCATTTTAATGCATAAAATTTTCAAAAAAATTATATAAAATATATTTCAATCTATCATAGGTTTTCAGCACAATCAAACTTTAATTAACACAAAATAAAGAATTCTGCCTTAGCCATAAAATGAATTCTCATTAAGCTTTCTTTTTTAGAGGGATTCATTTAAACAACACATCAACTAAATAACAAGATAACTTGTGAAATACTCTTCAAATATATATTGTTTGCACAAATATGATCGTCAATTATCATGTAATTTTCATAAGTTATCAAGTAGCTCACAAGTGAACAACACAAACATTTACTTCTCTCCCCCATTATTTCAAACTTTTTGCTCTCTTATTTCTATTACTTTCTTCTCTTCCTTTCCACACTTATATTGTCTTTTCTCTTTTATGCATCAAAAGATTTTCCACACATTCTTTTCCTATTATTCTTTTTCTACTTTTTCTTCTCCCCCTTTTGGTCAACATCAGATAAACTAGGGAACACAATGGCATTCATCCCTTGTCTGCATATTGCTTCTCAAATTGATGCTTGCCCTCATTTATGTCAAAGCACATGCTGCAAGGTCATAGTTTCTCGCTAGCTTATTTGTTGAAAATATTGTATGAGTCAGTAACTATTGATCACATGTGCTTTACTTGGGAAGTAATTAATCAAGTTTATTCTCAATGAAATCAATCTTGTTTTTCCCATAGATGCTTTCTCCTAAAAGATTGTCAATGTACTGTAGGAGAATTAGTGTTATAAACATGGCATTAAAAACTGACTATTTGACTCATATTATCCTTTTCATCATAATAGCCAAGGTGGATCCTTACTTTTCTCATGACTTGATAAAGGATGAAGAACTGCACTTGGATGATTATATGAAAACGTCCTTTATGAGGAAGAAATATTTAGATATATGGTGAGACATCCTGAAAAGCAAAGATAACTGAGATGTATGAAACTTTTTAAGAGTAACATTGGAAAGACCCGTAGTGAGATCTAGATATACTGAAATGTCAAATGATGGAATACCTGCACTAACTTTTGTAATAATGTTTTAAAATATTGGGTGAGGCCTTTGGCTGCAGGATATACTTACTTTCATTTGGTTCAAATGTATGGTTGTCTTCAAAAATTCTTTTCTGCTAGATGACATATGACTCTCATCTTCAGACGTGGAAGCATAATAAATTTGGGCTCTCATATGGTCATGTTGATTCATGTGAGAACTGGAAATTTTTTTGAAGTTTGATCTCAGTCAGTGAAGATCAGAGTGAAATTCGGAAATTTTCCAATTTACCTTTGCTAGTGTGAGTCCTCATTGGTTTTGAGGCCGAAGGGAAAGAAATTTCTAAATAAATGAAGGGATCCTGAATTTTTATTCTTCTTGTTACTAAGCATTTGCATTTCAGAGTTGAAGAGGAGACTCAGTTTTGATAATCAGCCATAGCACTTGATAGAGACAGATATTCAACGAAGTGCACGGCTGATCTGAAAGTTTTTTTGACTGATTTGGATTGGACAGGGGTTCGAAAAATCTGAGAGGAATGCATTAAGATTTCCTGGGGGCGGGAGCCCATAGCCCTATTTGAGAGCATCCTTCTTGTATACATAAAAATACAAAATCTTACAAGAGGTGTTCTCAATCGGCGAAGCCGACCACAGAAAACATGCACGGCTTGCAGAGAAAATATTTGATTGAAATGTATGTGCAGTACTTGATTAGACCTACGCTGCTGATTTGAGAACGATTTTCAATATGCAAGAAGCATGAATGCCAATAAAAGATTTTAGTCATTTAAATGATTTTGGGCTTAAGATTTTGACGCAATCTGATGGTCAATAATCTAGCCACTCAAATGGGTTCGAACCTCTAGAATGGAATGGCCAGGGGTCTTTATCAAAATCTTCTTTTGGTGTAACCTAAACGGGTCTCATTAAAAAGAAATTAGAAAACTATTTAATATTTTAACTCGATCCAAATTTTATGTTTAAATAGATCGGTCCATCTGTTTTATTTTTCAACCCGTTTATTGGCCCGGTTGAGATCTGGAAAGAAGAGACTCTTGCCCGAAATACATATATCTCTTATCATGCACAAATTATTGTGATAATGTTTTCTCTTTCTCTATCTCTCGTGTGGCTGACGCACGCGGCGAAAAATAACAGATGACCGTGGCAAAAAATAACGGACGAACGAACGAGATCAGAACCGGGTAGAAGGTTGCGACGAAGAATCAAAGAAAAAATGAGAAATAAAGAGAAATCACTGGGCTGCGACAAGAAAGACATAGAAGAAAGAAATAAACGTAGAAATATCTTGATGAAAAACAAGAAAGAAATATAAGAAAAGATCGTGACGAAAAAACAATGGGCGAAGGAGGAAAAATAGACAGAACACCGCGATGGAAAATGAACGACAATCTCTGTGGAAAATAAGGAACGAACGAGGAAATACGGATGGGAGATAACGACAGAAAGCAAACTATTTTCAAGGATTCCTCACAACCCATTTACTGACTTGCACCATTTTCTCCCAAGATCGTGAAGTCTAAAGAAGAGACAAAAACAGAAGGTAGCACAAAAAGGAGGAGCCGTATGAGATGAAAATCTCACGTACGGTTCTGGAAGTCTCATAAGGTCCAATAAGTAGGGTTTGCCGATGATGATCAATCATTGATTCAATCATAATGATCGGCAATCCTATAAGCCAAGATTGTTGATTGTCATGTTCGGCAATCTGATCAATCATGATTGAGTCATCGTCAGAAATAATATTATATCATACTATTCCTAAATATTATATATAAATAAATGTATCATACATATATCAATTATTTATATATGTAAATAAAATATATAAATAAAATATCTAAAAATATATAGTATCTACTACCACATATCTAAACATAGGCATAATATATATTATATATAAATATTAAATATAATATTTATATAATTCTGAAATATAGGCTTTAGGGATGGCCTCATTAATTAGAGGGCAGGGGTGGGAGTGGGAGTTGAGAGAGAGGGAGATTTAATCTCTCTCCCCTAGGTTGAATTACATCCTTTGGATGATGAAAAGTCATCACCCAATAGATAGGTCAATGGTAGGTGTTCAATCCACCAATCAATCAATGATCAATCGAGGGCAGATCGTGATTGTGATCATCGTTATTTTCACTAATTGTGATTGGTGATCAATCAATCATAATCAATGTACCCTACCAATAAGATGAAGCTTAGTAGTTTGATAAGTCCAATAAGAATCCGTTACCATTGAAATAGAACCAAAAATACATCTCAAAATAAAAGTTATGATTTTAAATTCAAAACCATTCTAATTTATCTCTGGAAAAAATCACGTCCAATAGACACATTGAATCAAAATCTCAATATGAACAATCATGACTTGAATGACTTATGATAATTCAAAATTATTTTCTAATTAATATTCTGCAATATTTGAAAGGTTTTGAGTGATAATCTGAAAATTTTGAATTCAATGATTAATTAGAAATCAGAAATAGTGACAATAATGATTTAACATCATGGAATCTAGTAGATAGTAATCTTGAAAAATATTTTTTATTTTAAAAATTCTCATCAGATGTACCAATTATTAGTTTTTATTAATGCTAATTTAAAATGTTATTTATCTCACAATAATAACCAAAGTAATAATTTTGAGTATTAAAATCAGAAAAATTATAGAATTCAAAATCATGAGACTCAAATATGTTATTTTAATTCTTTATTATATATATATTATTATTAATTTATATTCTTGCATAATTTATAAATATATTTGAATAAATAAGGTATTGGATGAATGATTTTTGATAGATGTAAAACATTAGTGCTAGCATTTTACATCAAGATCTGTTTCCAAGTCTTACTTTGCCTTGAATTTAGTTTGTTTCTAGGTTTACTTGGTAACAATCATATTTTGAGTCCAATTTAAGTACAAGCATCTATTTATTGTTCCTTTCGTACAAAAAGTGATTCCTTTCAATCATGACTAATGAAGGTCTCTATTTGAATGAATTTCTCGAGTGAACCTTCCTTAACAATTAGCCATCTACCTCATCTAGATATACAATACTACTATTCTGAAACTACCTTTCCTCAACTGTTGTCATCGTCAAAATAATTTAGGCTCCTAATGCCACCATATATATTAGGCAATATTCTATATTTTATCCCAAAATACTTAATGTATAGTTATTGTAAATCATCTTTATAAAATGCCAATCAAGGTTCTATTTTTTTGTTCTATTGTAATACCTTGTTTTCAATTTATTAAACATTTTAAAATTTTAATTATATGCTTATAGCAAAAAAGGAAAAATTTTAAATTTTTAAATATCCTCTATGGTCTTTCCAATGTCTTTCCATAAAGGATAATTAAATTTGATTAATTAACTTTATTGGTTCCATTAAATTCCTCTACGAAATTAAATTTGTTGAATTAATGTCAAAGATTACCTTTGATGACATAGACCATTATTTTTTGCAACAAGTGAGCCATAAATGTCACCTTTGAATTCTAAGCATTATTTGAATTCTAAGTAACAAATAATTCATTATAGTATTAGAATTCCTGATTTTAATCTAAGTTATATGATTCATACAATTAACAGAATAAAATACTAAAAGAAAGTGAGCCCTTTAAAATGTGATGACCTATCATTACCTTGGGAATGATGACTCTAGTGCCACAAGATTTTTTTATTAATACTATATATGAGTTTGACCTCTCATCAACCATTATTAATACAATATACCCCCCCATGCTTAAAAGATATATCTTCTTGGAGAGTACAACCTAAAATATTTTACTAAGGGACAAGCTTGTTAGGGGTGAAATTGTCCCCCATCATATTATTTTTAAATAACTTTACATCCACAAGGATATAATTCCAAAAGATAGGCTTTGGGGATGCCCCCCATTAATCTAAGCATGGGTTTGATCAGATCTAATAGAGAAAATAGGAGAGAGGGATTTTTTGCCATGTAATTTCTCATGAGACAACCACATGCTCACCAAAATGGGTAGTTCTTCCAATCACGATCTGCATAACATCACTCTCTTCTCAACGCTTGATTTCCAAGCCCAAACCCTAATCTATTCCCTTATATGATAGAAGAGTATTATTTTTCTCTTTTTTGGGGGGGGGGGGTTGGGCAGGGATAATAAGTTAGATTGGACAATTATATGGGTTTTTAGGGTAATTTGGGTATGGTAGAAGTCGAATAAATTGCCCACAGTTTATTTTCTTCTGGGCCCAGCAAAACTCGAAATTGTCATTCCATCCAATCTTATTGGGGTGAAATGAAATAAAAACCTGTTATAAAAATATCCGTGGACTTTCTAAACCTTTTCTTAATTTTTAATACTTTATTCAGAGGTCAGCATCTCTCGTTGGAGTACCAGTCGCCTTTCCGTGCTGGGCCGATTACGTTCACAATTTCCACCCTCGTTCCTGTGGACCCATTTTCCCGCCGTTCATTGGGTGGACCTTGTCATCAAACGGTAGCCTGGGCCCACAGAAATCCACGTGGACGCTCGGCCCATCGAGAAGGCGTCCAGAGTGTGGTGTGGGCGGCGCATGCGGGCCCCACAAGCCGTCGCGCTGCCTCGTCGTCTTCTGTTCCCCCTCCAGCTCGTGGGCGGACATGAGCAGAAAGTGGGGCCCACATCTGGAATCTTCTCCTCTTTCTGGGGCCCACATGAGGCTACTCCGTCTTTGCCGATGATCCCCATTACTGGGCAGTGCTGACGTTCTCTGGTTCTTCCTGCACCGCCGCTCCCCTGTCGCTTCCACTCTCATTGTTCTCTTTCTCCTCGCCCCCTTTCTGCTCTCGCTTCCGGCGCGACCGATCGCCTCCTCTCCCGGCGCCGCGGCTCGCTCGCCGTGCCTTCGCCCATCCGTTCGCGTCGGGGTGGCGCGCCTCGGGAGGGTCGGTGGTCATCCTCCTCGCTCCTCCTCTGATGCATGTTTCGGTCGCGGGGGGACGTCGTTGCTTCGAATTTTCTGATTGTGGGGGGAACGTCTGTTCTTCAATTTCATTTGTGTATTTGGGTCGAGGCTTCCTGAAGCCTTCTATTCATGTTTTCCACTTATTGCTTCCGTCTGTGTTAGTGTGGCGGTGTCTTTGTGTTGATGCGGAGCTCTTAGTTTTTTCTCTTGATAAGCTTTAATTGTATTCGATTCCTCGGTTTTTCCTTCCTTCGCGGTAAGGTTCCATGCTTTAATGCACGCATAGCTCAATCCTCCGTTTTGGTTTCCTCGCTGGGAGCTCCTACGTTTAACGCACGATTGTAACCTATATGTTTACCTTCACATCAATTCCACGAATTCTATTGCCCCCAATCTTGGGGTGGAACAGTTTGTCGATTCTTGTTCATCCTCTTCCGGACTTCACGGAGCATACACGAATCTGTTGTGTTATTAGACCAATCGCGACAAAAATACGTTCATATATATATTATTTGATTTTCCACAAGTTTTCCCTTTGATCTTCATGATATATATGATCTCTTTTTCCTTTTTTGTCTTCATGAATTTTTTTTGATCTGGACACCAACAAGCCCGTTTCTGCTTTTAAATTCCATGAGGAGGATTGCCTCCACACGTCACCATGCGAAGGAAATGATTTCTCGATTTATGTGTTCTTTTTTTAGTACAGAATATCATGTGACAGATCCTAGTTTATAATTTAGCAGCATCAACTTTGCCGGCCCGTTTCATCTTTTGCTGGTTTTGCACACTCTGTTCTTTGATTCTTTAAGGTTCTGATTGGATGTCAACACCCATAGGTCAATTTGTTTTGTGGTTTTGTGTAATCTTCTCTGTGATTTCCACAAGCATAGATTCGTTTAATGATTTAACTCTGCTTATGTTCTTTTGCTGATCTCCTCTTGTTTCATTATTTTTGTAAATTTTACTGATTGTTTTCTGTTATACGCAATGGCATATCACCAGAACAACGATATGGAATATTTCCCTGATGAACTTTTCAACATGTCTGAATTCGAGTACGATAACCCATTCGAAGATGATCCTCCGGCTGATGTTGATTACGGCAATGATGATGTGGTATGTTTATTTTTTCTGCAGCCGTTTCTCTTCCAAGAAGTTATTCCCTACATATGATACTACAAACCAGTGCACATGACGTTTATTTATAATTCGCCTCTTCCTTTTTGGTTATCCAGGCTAAACCAAATACCGATACCTCTGCCCTGGAATTTCGAAACGGAAAAGATATTCAGGGGATCCTTTGGGACAGGGTGAACTACACCAGAGACATCTACCGCGAGACAAGGCTGAAACACTATAAGAACTACGAGAATGTACTTCACTCGCGTGCAGAGCTAGAGAAGGTGGGCTGCCATTTTTTTTGCTTTTTTTTTTGGGTTCCAAGGGTTTTGTACCACTTATTCTCTAAAGAATAGGAAGGGACATCAGTTTTATTGATTTAAGACATTTAGATGATGGTAACTCTTTACCATTTGAGTTTTCAGCTCACTTCTTTATGATCCATATTTTATCATTTCTGTGCCTCTTCACCCAATGATAAGAAAATTTTAAACCTTTCTTATCGTCGTGAATTATTGTTTGGTCACTGGTTGATGTGAATTATTGTTATGGCGGTTTCTTCCCCTTTCTAAATAAATGGAAACTATTTATTATGTTTTTATTTTATTTTCTGAAGATATCATCGCTACAATTAAGCGATTGTAATGGCTTGCATCTTTGTTGGATGTTTTAATTATGACTGTCAATTTTCCTCACCCTTCATTGGGTCTTCGTTACTGCCTTTATTATTTTCATATTCCCTCCCATTTTGCATATTCTTTTTCTCCATTCAGTATTGACTGTAATACAGAGAGAGGGATAAGTCCTAATGGGAAATCTTATGCAGGAATGTAGTCCTGTAGAGAAGAATAGCATCTTCTACGGCTTCAACTTCAATACCAGGGCTGTGAAGTCGACAATTATGCATTTTCAGGTAAAAATATTCTCCATTATATTGCTATTTAGCTACCATTGAGAATATTGCACCGTGTTATAACACTCCATACTGGTGTGTAAGCTCATCTTCGCCCTACGTGTCTCATAATTTCTCTCGTACCTGACTGAAATGGGAGAATCATTTCATTCTTTTTCTTGAGAAATAAATGTTCTCATTAAAAAGGCATAATCATGGTGTCATGAGTAGTTTTCATAGCAATCTTAATCGTCTCTTGAGATGTTCCTCCTATCACCCTTTACAATCTGGGAAAGTTTTCTTGTTCTCCAAATGATATTTTACTCTATAAATTTAAACATAAAATACTGGCTTGGATTGGTCTATGGAATCTACGACTGAATTACATTCTCAGTTCCACATAGTCTAGCACTCTGTATTTTTTATGCCATTTGCGTTGTTGAACGCATCTGTGAGGAAATGAAATAATTATTCTATCAATTACATTGAGGACCGGAAGTTTTCGTCAAATGAAGGTATTACCCGTCTCTGATAGAGTAGGTAGTAGGACAAAATCTAGTTTTGAACTCTGGATTTTATTTGATTTCAACGGTGTATTTTCTTCATATCTAGTCTGACGCTTTTGCAGGTCTTCGCTTCATATTTATGTTGCTCTCTTTTGCAAACATGTATCACTGTTGCCTTGTGACATAAATGAAGTATTATTAATCTTTTTTGAGACGGTAAGGGACTCCGCCACCCCCTTGTGAAAATTGCGTAGAAAGCTGGAAAGTGTTGGAAAGTTATAGATTTTTGGCAATTTTTGAAGCACCGTTTGGGGGAATTCTTGTGTAATCTAAAATGTTCTCCATGGGGCACATGCTTTCTCTCTTCATTGATAAACTGACTGCGGATTCGAATATAATTGATCTAACATATCATTTAGCCATAGTCCTCCGATTATTTTCCCCTATTTAATTAAACCTGTGTTGTGTTCATATTCGTCTCTGTTTATTGTGGTTTCTTGACGAAAATCAGGACCGCCCCTGTTTTCCATGATTGATTGTGCCCGTCTTCCTCATACACGTCAAGCTTTCTTCTTCCATTTTGCCTTGTTCTGCAGATTACTCTCTTGTTCTTCTTCTTCAGCACGGAATTCCTTTTGAGCGTCAAACTTGGCAATTCACAATGATAAACAAAGGTTTTTAATACGTTGTCTGTCAGTTAATATCCAAATATCCTTGTGGCTCTGATATGCATTCGTCATGTTAATTGCTAACCATTTGATGTGCGTCTTAATAGCTCATCTGTGACATTTAGGAGAGAACTGCAATATAATTTCTAATGACAGCATTAAAAGCTGCTGGAAGTACCATCTTGACCAGCAGAAGCTTGAAGGGGGACCTTTGCATGGCGGGAAATCATCTGGTACTGACAGGTGTACTCACGGAAAATGTGCCCCTAACTTTTTCTGCTCTTTCCTGGAACAGGAGGAAACCTGATTAGTACTAATCTAAGAACTCGCCTGACTTTTCTCCTGCACCACCGTCTATGATATCTTAGTATCTTGATAGCTTCATCTTTCTGCGCATATTTGTCTGCAAACTCACGGATGCTGATCCAGATTAAATGCCCCCGTCTTGTTCTCGCTTCAAAGCTAGTTGTTCATCTCTGCTTGGCTTATCAGAGCATGCTGGCATCGAGAGAGAGAGAGAGAGAGAGAGAGAGAGAGTGTTCTTTGTTTTCGCTAATTGTTCAGCCTGTGTTGACTCTCTTTATCTGCAACCTTCCTAAATCTTGTCTCCAAGCTCACTGCTCCCATGGGCATGTGGTTAAAGCTGAGACGTCATGTTGGGGGCAGATCGTCTTTCAGTGTCCATTCTTGACTAGCTTTCCGACGCCGAAGATTGTTCAGTTTTGACCTGTGTTTTGTATTATTCTCCAGCTGAGGAATCTGGTATGGGCGACGTCCAAGCACGACGTCTACCTCATGAGAAACTACTCCGTCGTCCACTGGTCCGCCATGCTCAGACGGGGGAAAGAAGTCCTCAACGTCGCCGGGCAGGTCTCGCCGCCGCCGCCGCCTTCGGCTCTGGTCAGCGCCCCCAGCTCTCCCATCCGCCTCTCTTGCTTCTTGGTCTCCCTGTTGACCCGCGGAGGTTCTGCAGAAGCGCAGAGGGCCCACGGGTCAACCGCTCTCGAGAGTCCAGATCAGCACCATGGCCGTGAAGGACGAGCTGATGGCCGTCGGGGGCTTCCAAGGAGAGCTCATCTGTAAGGTACCAGGCAATCCGAGCCGCGCGGGCCCCACCCCCGCCGCCCTCCTTCTTGACTGACGATGGCCTCTGCTGCGCAGCGCTTGGACCGACCCGGCCTCGCGTTCTGCGGGAAGCTGACCACCGACGAGAACGCCATAACGAACGCCGTTGACATCTACAGCAGCCCCAGGTCGGACCCCTCCCCATTAACCTCGATGACCCCGCCCCCCCGGTGGGCCCTCCTCGCTGACCCACTTACTCTTTCTTCTTCCTCCGGCGCAGTGGCTCCACCCGGTTGATGACGGCCAACAACGACTGCCAAGTGAGGGTCTTCGACGTCGACGACTTTTCCCTGTTGACCAAGCTGTCCTTCCCTTGGTCCGTCAACGTGAGTCCCTCTCCATCTCTCTGTCTGTCGCTCTCTCCATGTCCTTATCTCTGTCTCTCCTCTATGGGTCTCTGAAAGTCCCCCGCCGGCGTCCCCTGCAGAGCGCCTCGGTCAGCCCCGACGGGAAGCTCGCCGCCGTTCTCGGGGACACCGTGGACTGCCTCCTGGCGGATCCCCAGTCGGGAAAGGTGAGTAAGCCATCACTTGCTCGATTGACGTCGCCGTCGCGGGCGCCGGAGAGGAAGGAGATCTGACGCGGAGGCGGCGGTGGCGCTGCTGTGCAGGTGCTGCACCGGCTGAAGGGCCACTTGGACTACTCTTTCTCGTCGGCGTGGCACCCAGACGGGCGCGTGGTGGCGACGGGAAGCCAGGACACGACCTGCCGGGTGTGGGACGTGAGGAACCCCTCCCGGGCCATGGCGGTGCTCCGCGGGAGGATGGGGGCAGTCAGGGGGATCAAGTTCACGGCCGGCGGGCGCTTCATGGCGGCGGCGGAGGCGGCGGACTTCGTGCACGTTTTCGACTGCGCGGCCGGCTACCGCCGCTCGCAGGAGATCGACCTCTTCGGGGAGATCGCCGGGGTCTCCTTCAGCCCCGACTCCGAGGCCCTCTTCGTGGGCGTCGCCGACCGCACCTACGGCAGCCTCCTCGAGTTCAGGCGCAGCTGCCCCAACCACTACCTTGACTCCCTCTTCTGAGCCCCCCCTCCCCCCCCTCTCCGTAAGGAATGGTCCATGCTTTGGACTCCTGCTTTGTGAATATAAAATCTCTCTCTCTCTCTCTCTCTCTCTCTCTCTCTCTCTCTCTCTCTCTCTCTCTCTCTCTCTCTCTTCTCTCTCTCTTCTCTCTCTCTCTCTTCTCTGTCTCTTCTCTGTCTCTCTTCTCTCTCTCCTCTCTCCTCTCTCTCTCTCTCTCTTCTCTCTCTCTCTCTCTCTCTCTCCTCTCGGCGAGATGTAGGCTCATCCTTGGAATGAAATTTTCCACAAATGGAGACAGGTGAAACGGCTTGTGTCAACTCCGTAATAAAGGGGGTAACATTTTAGCTTGTGGAGACCGTGGCGGCCCTTTAATTCAGTGGATCTCGGATTCAGGAGCTGATCCTCGATGTTGGTATGAGATCGGACGGAGGCTTGCGCGCCACGTATAGGAGCAGAATGGGTACGTCCAGGGCTACGCAGTGGACACAAATGCGGTTATGGGATTATCGGACTGACTGGGGTAGTCCCCCTATGCAGGCCCATCTACCGAAGAGGCAGGGTGGCCCTTGAAAGGAGATCTTCATTTGGAACACTAGAGCTCCTTGTTTATTTTGTATTGATCATGAATTTTTTTAGTGGATTTCATAGTTTGTCTGTCATGGTAAGGAATCCCAATGTGATTGTGAATTGATTTTCTAAGACTGTCGTCTTTGCAACTTGAATAGACAACTTAATTGAATAAGTGGCACATCTCTTCATAGCCGATGTGAGGAAACGATAAGACTTGTCATGAGATATTATGAGTGACAAAGATTTGAAATTCATCAATCAATTTTGGATTGACTCTTAGAACAGATGGACACCAAGCTTTCAACCATCGACTGATGGGTAAGCAAGGAGAATAAATGATATTCTCAAAGAGTATTTTTGGCACATCCTCATCACAAATGAAGAAGATTGAGTTGATTTTAAAAACATCAGCCAATTTTATTGTAGTCTTCATTAAAATTTGGCAACAAGATAATCACCATTTGAACTAACAAAAGCGTAATTTGATTCTAGGACAGCCAAGGGAGCTAAGGATATAGACTACGTTAGTCTATTGTCCTACCTACATAGACAAGACAAAAGTATATAGTTGAATTTTATTACAACTCAATGGTAGGTTGTACAAGAATGTCATAAGAATGAAACAATGTTGCATGTTGATAACCCACTTTCATAGATATGTTGACATTGCCATATGAATAGACAACTAGTTTGTTACCTCGATTCCACATGAAGATAAGTGATCCACCAAATTTTTAATGTTTCAATGTTCAAGTTGTGGATGCCCTTGGGCATGAGTTTTGTATTACAATTAATGAAAAAATATATTATTAAGATTTGATTTTATTCACAAGATTATTATAAATGTTTGATATATTTTATATATTAAATCTATTATTTATCTTGTGATATTATGACTAACCTATTAATCTAAGGGATTAAATCTTGAGATCAATTGATTTGATGAATAGGTGAAGTGTCACATTTATGAGAATAAATATTTTTTAGGATATAAATATTTAAATAGATAAATAAAATTATAAATGATTATTATTATTTTAATTTATTTATTTATGATTATTTGACCACTTAAGTGCAACCATTTAATTATTAGTCACATGAATTATGAAAAGAGAATAAAATAGTTTGAAATATTAAATGAGTTCTCATGAGTCTCAAATCAAAAATTTGAATGGTGACATGTCAACTATTTACGTAGAGAAAATGGTGAGCTCAACATTTGAATTTGAATATGATTAAGTAAGAAGATTGTTCACTATGAGAAATAAAACTCATGTTTAAATTTCAAATCAAATAGATCAAAGAATGACAAGTTATTAAATTCACAATGGTCAAAAGTCGTTAGCACATGTTCTAGAAAATGATAAGTATTTGAATTGATCTTCTGCATTTATTTCTCAAGGAAAATATGAAAATATATTAGAAGATGATGTCTAAGAACTAAAAGAAGTTGGAGATATTAGAAACAAGTAATTTCACTTTGATCCACAACAAAATATCTCTATCACAATCAAGCAAAATTATTATGAAGCTTCAAATACATGTAGATTACTTTATCCTTCTTCATCAACTGTTGGTGACCAACAAAATGTTTGAATTCTTCTAAGAGGTCTCCATCAGATCTTAAGGTAATTGGGTTGTAAGAAAATTTTTGGGTAAAGACATGAGGTGCTTTGAGTCCTAATTAGCTTGAAAGAATTTGTATCTTTGTGGAGATCAAACTTGAGTCATTGGGTAGTTGATCTCATGAAGTTTAGAGTGTATTTATGAGAAAAATAGTAACATATAGTATGAAGGACCTTCTAAAATTATAAGTAGCAAAGTGAGGGTTGAACTAATATCAAAAGATTGAGTCTCATATAAGAGGGAGAAAAAAGTATGAAAGAATTCGTCAGAGGAGAGAAAAAGAAAACCCACATGTAGATAATCATGAAGAATACTGTTAACATGTGTGTTGACACTTCTATGATTCATAAAGAAAATCTGATATTGTAGAAACATCAATTCATCCACATCCCTTGGTATTTCATATAGCCCCTAGATCTTTCACATGTCATATCATGTAATAAAGAGGATGAAAAATAAAGTAATCCTTAATTATCTCCATCAACAATACATAGTCATATCATTATTAAGCTTGAGGTCACACTTTACTTCTAGGAGATGAATTAGATAAGACAATTTATATACAAATAATTACATTTTCTTTTTCCTAGACTAGAAGAGAAACTCTAAAGTATAAGAAAAACTTAGAATAAAATTTGGTGTCATAATACCTCTAAGAGCCTCATCAACAAGTATCTCTGGGAAAAATTTTCAACCAAGACGATAGATTCATAATGTGGGGGAGAGTGTGATCCCTCTAACATAATAGACTTTAGCAACTTAAGATACTTTGAGAGCCTCATCAACAAGTACCTCTAAAAAAAATTTTCAACCAAGATAATAGATTCGTAGGGTGGGGATGTGATCCCTTTAACATAATAGACTTTAGATCTAGTGAACTAGTATAAAACTAGGTAGGAATCTATGGATCAAATAGAGATAGTGGTGTAGCATGACATGCCTGATAATAGTGTGATTTTGGTATCATTACGGCATGTGTAGATGTACGTGGCACTTGTCTATGCATAAGAGCTCAAAATTGAGGGATGAGAATTGAAGACAATATAATATAGCACAATGATAGGTTTACAAAGACATGTCGGATAAAGTAAGCTTGACTGAGTTGGTATATTATCTAGTTGAATTATGTGATAAATATATACACAATTCTCTCATGTTGTGGAATAATAGTGTGCGATCATGATACCCTAGGATTATCCCAACTTTAGATTGAAGGATAATCTATTAGGAGACAAATTAAAGTACAGCTATCATCCCACTATGTTTGTTAAGGAAAGAGCACTAGGTAAAGGACCTTAGTACTCATACTTTACAAAGGGCTTTTGCGAAGAAATGTAGCATGTGACAGAATTATAAGGTGACTTGGTAATCTTGTATGTATGCCCACCTAGTAAAGAGACAAGGTAGCACCTCAAATGAGCCAACAACTATTCCTCAAGATAAGGGGATATTTATTTTGAAAATAGGGTGCATGTTGTAGGGACAATATAGGAAGAGCCCCAGGGGTCTCTCCCTCATAAGTAGTGGACATATTAGACATCTTGAGAGCATGTTATACTTTAGAAGCTATTATATTATCAATGAACAAGTGGAATACCTCGGTTGAGTGAATAAGAGTCTTTTAAGCACAAAGAGGGCCTACTTGGATAGTAGTGAAGGCATACAAGGATGACATGACATTTTTAGTAAAATAAGCTCTTTAACCCATACTTGATTGATAGTCTCCTCATAGAGTCTTAGTTTTCCTTATAAAATATTTTGAACTAAGTTCAAAATTAAATTTAAAATTATTTAAATGAGTTCAACATCTCTCTCTCTCTCTCTCTATTCCATCTACCCTCAAAATGTTTAGTTGGTGGCTTGGACATATTAATTATGGGGTTAAGGTGAGCATATTGTGTCCGTTTTGTTCCCATTGACTTTGTCAATACATAAACAACCTCTTCATGTTGCGTAGGGCACCTCACTCTAAGATTTACATTCAGCTTCTCTCATTTGAGTACACAATCATGGAGGTTGACCTATCTCTCAACAGTCAAAATTATTTTCTATTTAGAAAGTCTTCTCATTTCATCTTGCTAATTCATAACTTCTTCCTTCTTTAATATGGGAATCCTTAATTAGTGAATAGGTTGTTGACTCAACATGAGGTGTTCTACTACCTTGTCACTTGATGGGGCATATAAGAGAGATTAACAACATGAATAATGTCCCTATTGTGACCTATCACTTTCACGTACATCTTTCTATTTGTACTCTATTGATGTCTTTGGTTTTAATTAACAAGAGTAAAAATTTATTGATAAGCAATTATTAAATATGAATAATTATATATATATATATATCTCAAATATTTAATACATTAAGTATAATTATTATATAAATTATATTTATTGATTTTACGATTTCATCACTAAAAATTGAATCGAATGAATTAATATTTTAAATTAAATGAGTATTTACTTAAGAATACTTGATTAACAAATAATATTAGTTGAAGTATCACCTTCAAATAAAGAATAAGTATATGGTTAAATAAACATAAATAAATCATGAGAATAATCCTATCTTTTATGATATAATTTTCGAATGATATTATGCAAAATTTGATATTTAGAAGCGGTGATAGATAGGTTTCTAAAGATATGAGATGAATTAAATAATTAAAATAATAATAAAATAAATGAGATATTCAAGTTTTTAAAAAATGTCTCAATGGTGACATGTCAATTACTTATGAACAAGAAGTCATAGCAACTTGATGATTTATACGTGAATTAGAATTCAGTCATTTTTCATCAAGTTATAAAATTTTAGGTCAAATTTAAGTGAAAAGAAATGAGAAAATAAGGAGATTTGAAGATTGAAAGGTTCAGATTTCGTTACAATGTGTTATAGAAAATTACATGTTTTTTAACAAAGATTTTGAACATTAGAGATCTGATAATTTGAGAAATTATTAAATGATAAAGACTTATAGGAGGAATCTTTTGAACCAAAAAGGAGTTGATTTCATGAAGATTTAGGGCTGAACACAAAGTTCTTTCTACCACATCAACAATGCATGACAATGTTGCATCCTCTTCATCAACTAATTTTGACAAAATAATGACTCAACTAATATGGTGTTTAACCTTCATTGGACCCTATGGTGATTGTGGTGAGGAAATAGTGTTTTGCGCAAAGGTATGAAGTGTTGGCAGCTGTATTCAGCATGAGAGTGATTGACTAAGTCTCCTAGGAAATAACCTTGAAGTGTTTGAACAGCCATGCACATGTCATTGGTGTTATCTATGTTGCACTGTGCTCGGTCGCACCATTATTGACAAATCGTTATTACTCCATGTCACATCACTACCCTCTGGAGTTTGTAGGACAGCCCTCTAAACCCACACCATGTTGGTAGAGTCACTTTTACATGTGGCTTGGCTCTCACACACAATGCCAACACATGCACCGCTTGTGTGGGCTCTGCTTACGAGGTTCAATAGTGGGTCAATGGAATCTCGCCTTGCCTCAATGGTCTGCCCAAGCTATGTGTGCTCGTGCACGCGCCAGCGCTGCCCACAGTACCATGCCACGGTGCCGCACCACGCCGATGCTAGCGCTGCATGCGCCTGCACAGGTCACCACTTAGCTGGGGGATCGTCCTCACACATACCCATCCCATGAAAGAAGCGATGCGACCACAAACCAGGAACACGCAGGGCGCACTTGGCAGTGAAGATTTTCTGGTTCGCCTTCCTACGCTTTATTATTATCTCTCCATGAATCCATGATAGTGTTTGATGAAGCGATCTCGCAGAATTATGGGCCTCCACAGCGGATCGCCCTCATTGAATGCCGCACCAACCTGCCGGGGGCGCGGCCTCGTCTCCTCGTTTAAAGCCTCGCCTGCGCGCGGGAGGGGCCCCGCCGCCGACGCGGAGAATAGTGACGTCACGCGTACCGCCGGGAGAAACCGCGTTTCCGGATCGAACGAAGCGAGCCGGCGCTGGCGGAGTGTCCACGTCGACTGGAGTGACGAGATAGGAGATGACAAGTGGACCAACCCCCCGATGCCGACGCGCCGTCTGATGGACACGGCGACCAATCGCATCGAGCCCGGCCGTCCACCGGACCGAGAGATCCCGCAGCCCCACTGCCGGATTGCGGGCCGTACCGTGGGGACCCTGACCAGGGTTAGAATTTTGACTGCGGTCAAGGTTAGGTTTAGCTACCGGCGGTGATCCGAACCGTTATCCTGTTGCTAACGGCGTTGACTGTGTGAAAGGAACAAATTAATGCGTGTAGAAGTGGGGATGAGACTAGGGCTCCTGGTGGGTGAGGCAGTTGGGCTTCTCGTCACCGCTGCGCAGCCTTGGCTTCGGCTCACCTCCCACATTCCTCTCCACCGGTGGAGGGTCTCTGTGTGAGAAGGGGGAGAGGAATCTCCGCCGCAACACGCGAAAAAGTGGGGCCCACACTGATAGCGGCCCTGCGCTGCACCGCAGCCGTTGCGGCCGCAAGAGGATAACGCCGGGCCGGGCCTTACTAAGGATTAGGAAGCCCACATGGCCCGGCCCGGACCGGTTTTTTTTTTTGTTTAAGCCTGGGGCAATAAGAGGCATAAGTTTTACTTATACCCAAATCTATATTATATTACCGACATATCTGGGTTCGAATTGTTTTGTAATAATACACCCATTTTCAATGATTATAAGGTGCTTAGTCTTTAATGACTGTGCTATTAATGAGGTTTAACGAGTGTAATGTTGCTTTGACTGGGGCGGCTGAAAAGTCCCGTTTTTATTTAATTTATTTTTAACTGGGTTTTTAAGCAGGAATCGGGTCTGTCGGGGACTATACCGAAATTATCCTCCCATCCGGTTCGCCGGGGGATGGTCTGGTCACCGCCTCGGCTCGCGGACGTGAGTTCAGCGGCCGAGAGCGAGCCGCGGGAAGTGGATGGCGGCGCGGAATAACTTCGTAACCGACGGTTGGGCTGCTGTTTATTCCAAAAAAGCGCCGGTGTACCGACACCAGGCGGTAATGCTACGGACAGCTGCGCTTGGACTGCCACGCGTCAGTATGCGACTGCTCCATGATCTGATCACCACCCTCTGACTGGCGAGCTGAGACCGGCCACAATAAGTGAGCGACGGTGAGAATGAACGAGGATGACGTCATCCCTCTGCAAGGACCGGGACGAGGACGAGCGGGCTATAAGATGAAAGCCCCGCCGGCGCAATGGTGTTGAGGAGAGCAGGCAGGAAGAGAGAAAAGGTGAGACCTTTAGTGCGTGCCCTCCCTGGTT